>ML811960.1:81027-113387 GCA_009831015.1 Picea engelmannii
CCCCCCCCTCCCCCCCTCAAATGGATGAAGTAACCAAACTACTAAAGTCACTTTCTACTAGGATGGAAAGATTTGAATTGGAAGGAAAGCAGAGCTATATAAATCCCCAAATTGATGATAATAGGGGTAGTTTCAAAAGACCAACTAATGCCCCTCAAACCATCCAAAGAGATCAGAGAAACAGGGACCAAGATGATCATAAAATCCAAACTCCTTTCCAAAATAACCTGGTTACCAATGAAGATGGAGAGGAAGAATATTTTGATCCTAAGATCCATTGCCTTGGAGATACCTATTCATTCCCTCATTTAACTCAGTATGTATACGAAGAAGCCCTCATGAGTAATCAACTGAATGAGCTGAGCAAAGGAGAAAAGACCAGTAGTGACCCGAATAGATATAACCTCTGATCCAAGAAGAAGGAATGAAATCCTGACACTCCTGAATGGCCTACTATAACTAAGAAACCTACTAGAGATCTAGCAGACAGCAGCAAAGAAAGGAAGGCACAGATCCCCTCACCAGTGTTCAAAATTCTTGTCCTAGAGATGAAGGAGATTCTGAAGCATCCCTCCCCTTATAGCTTTGAGCATGAGATTCAAAAGATTAGAATCTTTGTACCTCTCTCAGAGTTAGTCAATCATGAGTATTTCAAAAGGTGTCTATAAAAAAAATTCCGACCCGAACCTGCATCCCACTCCACAGACTCAGTTAACATCCAAGATGAAAGGCGAGTTGTCATATTAGGGCCTTTGGTAGAGGATAGAGATGACTCCTCCCCTCCATTCTATGCCTCATTGAACATCCATGATAAGGTGTTGCATAACTGCTTCATGGATTCAGGGGCATCTCACAATCTTATGCCTAAGATTGTCATGGAAGAGCTCATGTTGGAGGTTACAAAATCCTACCACGACTTGTATTCTTTCGACTCCGGGAAGGTGAAGTGCCTTGGGGATATCAAAGACCTGACCGTTTCTCTGTTCTAGTTGCCAATGAAGAGTGTGGTCATGGATATCGTAGTGGCTGACATTCCCCCTAAGTTTAGGATGCTCCTATCTATATCTTGGATAAAGAGACTAGGGGGAACCTTGCAGATGGACCTTTCATATGCCACTATTCTTGTTTTTTACGGTGAACAAAGGAGACTTTACAGGGAAGCTCAATTGGCCTACATCATTAGTGATGAAACAAACCCCACCAACCATCCTATTTTTTCTCTCGACACTGATTTGGGATCCAGCATATTGCATCTCACCAATGCTCTTGAACCTCCTCTTGAAGTCAAAAAGCAGCCCATCACTTTTTGTGAAACCCCTCCTCCAACTACCTCTGTTTGGAAGATTTTCTTTGATGGAGCCTCTTCTAAGGAAGGTATTGGTGCTGGAGTGGTATTTGTTTCACCTTATCAAGAGACTATAGCTTTGTCCTACAAGCTAGAATTTGAGGCTACCAACAACGTGGCAGAGTATGAAGCTCTTGTTTTGGGTTTAAGGGATGCAAAGGACATGGGGATTGAGGAGCTATCAATATTTGGTGATGTAGAACTAATTTTTCATCAGATCAGAAGTATTTACCAAGCTAAGCATCCTAGGCTTAAAGCTTATAGAAATGAAGTGTGGGACCTAGTTGACAGTTTCTTCTTGGCTTTCAACATTTCATTTTTTCCAAGAGAGGAGAATACCATGGTTGATACTTTGGTTGTTTCAGCAAGCCATTTCAGAGTCTCATTGCCACCAAAACTCAAGTATGATGTAGAGGTGAAATATAGGCCCTCTGTACTTGACAATGTCAAGCGTTGGAAGGTGTTTGAGGGAAAAAATTCCTTGATTATGTTGATGAATTTTTTGCATTACATATAGATCAAGATCACGACTCTGAAAATAATCCTCACGCTGACATTCTTCTAAGAAAAACTGCCCATCATCATATTGTTCAATTGCCTAGCAATCATATCCCAAAGGGGCTAGTTCCTTTGGAAAGACTATTCGAGGAGAATGATGTGGTAGTGAAGGTTAAAGGTTCAGTTGATGATGTTGATATAGCTTAGTACAATATTGGTACAGAGAAGGATCCAAAATTCGTCAAGTTATCAAGCAACTTGTCAAGGGAACAAAGGTTTGAATATGCAGAGTTGTTAAAATAATTTGTTGATGTGTTTGCCCGGACATATGAAGATCTCAGAACATATGACACAAGTGCCATCGAACATAAGATACCATTGAAGGAAGAGGCCAAACCATTTAGGCAGAAATTGATACAAATAAATCCTATGTTGTTGCTTATTATGGAGAAAGAGGTGAAAAATATTTTGGATGCCCAGATTATCATCCCTCTGAGGTATTCTGAATGGGTGGCTAACTTGGTCCCAGTGAGAAAGAAGAATGGAGAAATCAGACTTTGTGTCGATTTCAGGAACCTGAACAGAAGCTCTAAGAAGGACAATTACCCCCTGCCAAAGATGGAGCACATATTACAGAGGGTGACTGGTGTATCTAGGATGTCCATGATTGATGGATTTTCTGGCTACAATCAGATTTATGTCTTTCCTGAAGACAGATAGAAGACAACCTTCACTACTCCTTGGGGTACATTCATGTACGCTACGATGCCATTTGAATTGATGAACGCAGGGGAAACCTTCCAATGAGCTATGGACATTGCATTCATCGGAGAAAAATATAAATTTGTAGTCATCTATTTGGATGACATTATAGTTTTCTCCATGTCTGATAAAGAGCATTGTTATCATCTAAGAAAGGTCTTCTTGAAATGCAGGAAATTTGGTCTCTCCTTAAATCCTAAAAAGTCATTGTTCGCCATGAAGGTGGGGAAATTATTGGGGCACATAGTATCAGCTGAGGGAGTAAGGATTGATTCCAGTAGGGTAGAAGTTATACAAATCTTGCCACTCCCTAGATCCAAGAAAGAATATCAATCTTTCTTGGGGAAAATTAATTTTCTAAGAAGGTTTGTTTCTAATTTTGCTGAAATGGTAAAATATATTACAACCATGTTGAGGAAGGGAAATAAAGTCAAGTGGGTTGTAGAATCTCGAAATTGTTTTGATCAAATAAAGAATGCCTTGACTGAAGCACCTGTGTTCATCAGTCCTGATTACTCCAAGGATTTTTTTATTTTCTCTTTTCCTTCATTTGACACAGTAGCAGTTATTTTTTTGCAGAAAAATGCTCAAAGGTTGGAGCAACCTATTTCCTTTTTCAGTAGGGCATTAAGAGAAGTTGAGCTAAGGTATGACATCTTGGAAAAGTAGGTCTATGCTTTGGTAAATTCCCTCAAGGATTTCAGAGTCTATGTTATGCATTCAAAGGTCATTGCATATGTCCCTTCAGCTTCTATGAAGGAGATCCTCATTTAGCCTGACATAGACGGAAGAAGGAGCAAGTGGATTTCCAAGATATTTGAATTTGAGCTTGAAATAAAGCCCACCAAACTGGTTAAAGGCCAAGGTTTAGCCAAGTTGTTGGCTGAATCTAATTACAAAGCTTTGGGGGTAAATTTTATCAACAATTGTTCAGAAAATCAGCAAACAGAGTTGTCTGATAAAGATTCTCAAGTCAGCTTCCCATTGGCAAAATGCACTTGGTACAAGGACATTATATTTTTCCTACAGAAGTTGCAGCCTCCTGATGGAATGGAAAGGAACAAGGTAAGAGCCTTGAAGCTCAAATCAATTAAATATTGTCTTATATTGGAAAGACCCTTTGGGAGTGCTTTTGAGATGTCTAGACCCACAGGAAGTCCAAAAGATTATTTATGATTTTCATGACAGTTTATGTGGGGGGAAACACTTCTAGAGAACCAGAGCCTACAAGATTCTTAGGGCTAGGTATTTTTGGCCTAGTCTCTTCACTGATGTTTGTGCAAAGATCAGTTCTTGTGTCAAGTGTCAAAAATTCTCTGGAAAGCAACAGCTCAAGTCTTTGCCATTGAAACCTATGGTAGCTTCAAGACCCTTTCAGCAGTGGGGCCTAGATTTTATTGGGGAAATTCATCCTGCTTCAAGTAATCTGCATAGGTGGATCTTGACTGCCACAGACTACTTTACTAAGTGGATAGAGGCCATCCCCACAAAAAATGCTTCCCACAAGACAATCATTGGTTTTCTTGAAGATATTATGGAAATATTTGGTTGTCCAAACAGGATTGTCACTGATAATGTTGCATCTTTCAAATTTGAACCATTGATTAAGTTTTTTGAACAGTTTGGAATCACATTGATTCACTCTACTCCTTACTACCCCCAAGGTAATGGACTTGCATAGTCCTCTAACAAGATCTTTATTAATATCATCAAAATATTGCTAGAAGACAACAAGAAAGCTTGGGATTCAAAGATTAAATATGTGTTATGGGTTGACAGAGTGACAATAAAGAGATCTCTTGGTGTCTCTCCTTTTCAACTGGTGTATGGAGTTGAGGCCATGTTTCCCTCTCAACTCGCCTTACCTGTGGCAAAATTAATCCAAGATTATCAAGGAGAACCAGATGATATGATCTGAAGAATACAACAGTTGGTAGAAGTGCAGCAGACGAGGGAGAAACTACTGGACAAAGCCCATGACCATCAACAGAAGATCAAGCAAGCTTTTGACAGAAAAGTAAGGAAATAGGATTTCCAGCTAGGAGATCTAGTACTCAAGTGGGATGCACCTAAACAAGATAAAGGCAAGCATGGTAAATTTGAGGCCTTATGGATTGGCCCCTTCAAATTTTCTGAGATCTTTTCAAATAACACTTACAAGTTGTAGGATTTGAAGGATGCTAAAGTTTTTGGTAGCCCTATAAATGGGCATTTTCCGAAGAAGTTTTTTACTTAAGCCATGAGTGGCTTCCCATGTCATTGTAAATATCATTTTTCTTTCATTTTTGGTTTTTATAAACGACTCCATAACCCAACAGCTAAGGCACTGAAACTACTTGTTCTTGGCAACTCGCAGGGAGCATGCCATCCCCTGTGGAGCCAAATATTATCACATAAAATTGTCAGAGTCCTGTGGGTTTGTGGTTTCTACCTAAGTCTATAGTTTTTCCTCAGTCTCCCTGTTTTCCCAGCCCATAGCCAGTCATTTGAATCCTCGATCATGCAAGCCACATCCATGAACGCAAAGCGCAGCTTTCCTAACAGTCCATTTTGGGTTTGAAGCACAAGCAGAAGGCAGTTTTAATCTTTCAATGACGAAGATCCATTAGGCGAATCGATCGATGATGTGCATTCTTTCGGAAGTTTAAAATTTGCACGAAGTTTTGTGCCAGAGAAAAAGCCCAAAGTCAAAGGGTCGAGCAAAGATTTAATCTGGGTCATAGATCTCATTAGGAGAGATCAATGGTGGAAAATAATCGTGGGAATCGAGGGTTCCAAATATCGTTAAAGTTGTTCACCAAAGGTCCGAACTCCTGAAACCCGAAATCAACAAGACCACCTAATTCAAAGGGACACGTGGCACGAGATCTGAGAAGTCGCGATTTCTCGAATTAGAGGTTCTAGCACAGAGCACGAAGCAAGTTTGTGAAGTGAGAAATCCTGAAGCGCCTTTGGATATGAGCCCCAGGTCATGGCCCGAGGTCGCATGCAGGATGGAGTGATGGAGAGGAGTTGTGCCAAAGGTTGAAAGCGCCCGTATTGGTCACAGAAGAAGATCTGCATAGCCTCGAGGCATCGAGATTGACTCGAAGAAGTCGTGGGCACCGCCTGGAACATTCACGGGCATCATGCCTCGTCCCGATCTCGATGAATATAGTTAATGGAAATGGGGGAGGTGGTTGAAACTTCGTCTCAACCCATTAATGGAAAACATGCTAAAGACGGTTGTGAGTGCAGATTGGAAATCCAAAGTTTCCTTCTGGATGGATTTTCCTGCAAAACACATAACTAAGGCAAGCTTGTGTCTGACATGAGAAGGCTTGCACAGTCTGACAGAGAAAGCACCGACTGAAAGCTTTAAATGCAGAAGGTCCGATCACACTCCCGTTGGTTGCATCATTTATGAGTATATATAGGCAGTTTTAGTATTTTGTTAAGGTCGAATGGTTGAGCTAGGCTCCATGCTATTGTAATATTTTGAAGAACACTGGTTCTTTGGTTATGTACTTGATTTGAGACTTTTGGATTAATCTAAGTCAACTTTATTACCCCATCTTATTCGCCTCTGATACTGAAAGAGTGCATGAATGACTGATTCACATGAATTGTTGTAACTGTATTATGATAAATGTTTGATTATAGTGTTGTTATAATTTCTCTCAGTTTCTTTGAAATTTGAATCCAAGAGGATCTTATGTTTAAATTTTTCCTCCTTAGGTTTCTTGAAGACCTGATGTCCATAGCATCTCGCTACACCTTTCTCACCAAATTCTTCCTTCTACTCACCTTTACTCCAACTTACTGACTAAAGTTGATTCGAGACCTCAATTTCTTGTGCATGCTAGTCTAGATTTCTGAGTTAGAACGTTATTATCATTGAGTCTTCTCCACTTGACCTCTTAAAACTCAATTACACTCACATAAACTGGTGCGTATTGGGCTTACCTTCTATGCAATATGAAGGTGACTTCTAGTGCTAACACATTCCTTTTGCATACAACTTTTTAATAAAACAAAAATTGTACACGCATTTTAGTGAAGAAAAATATTAGGTCTCCTTGTTTGACTGATGTAAAATATGTAATGGTTGTTCACACTTGAAACATTGTTGTTCTCATTAATTTTTTTGTTTGATTGACGAATGCTTTGTGTGAGTCATATTTTAGTCTCGAAACCCTCCCATACCATCAACGCTTGCATATACTATAACCATGTCAAATTTCAGTGCATACAAGCACAAACTGAAAAAATTTCAATGTTGGCCCCATTCATAGGTCATTATGCTTGGGGTCAAATTAAAGAATAATTTCCACTAATTACAACCTTGTAATGGTGCCATTATCATGAGTACACATAGGCCAAATATTTCATTTATAGGTTCAATGTGGTGGTTTTAGACCCTAAGCATGGTTTGGGAGTCCTAAAAGTGTAATTTATGCTTTAAGACATTTATAGTTTTTCATCATACCATGCCCATGAATTGGAGAAGCATACCCCTTACACCCTGTACCCCTAAACCTTAAACCCCTTAACCACTAAACCATACTGTAGACCCTAATTAAAATCTACATCTTATATATGTTGGGTATGTGTTATATTCTTTGCACGAGTAGTAGGCATGATGGGAAACGTGTCACATATTTAGGTGGTTTTTCGGCACATGGTTTTTTGTCAATGGTTTTCTATTTTTGGTTAAGGAATTAGGGTTGTTGACTAATCCAAGTCATTGGGTTAGGTTTTTGGATGCCGCTAGCTCCTATATGTATATTTCATTATAAACAATGTATCATGATGAATGAATATAGAATATGTTGGTTTTCTCGGTTTAGGTTTCCAGGGGAAAAATATGTGTGTAATGTTTGTATTTCCCATTGTATATTTTATGTTCTTTTACTGAAAATCTATTTGCAGTAAATATTGTACAAGGTTAAAATCTACATTTGGTATCATATCTTTGTTGGCTTCAGGGGGAATCCTTTGTGTTCAAGGGTTTGGCTTGAGACTATGATAAGTCTTGTTACAATAGGAGATCTATGGTATTGATTTTTTAGGTGAAAAGAAATGGCAAGCAATTCGAAGATGGAGATTGAGAAGTTTAATGGGAAAAGTTATGAGTTGTGGAAGCTCAAGATGGAAGATCTGTTGGTGGAAAGAGATCAATGGATCATGGTAGATCCAGGTACTGCACCTACAGGAACTTCAGCAAGTGACTGGAAAAAGTTGCATCGGAAGGCAAAGAGCACAATCCGACTGTGTCTCTTGAATTCAGTATTACTGAATGTATCAGAGGAAGGTACAACCAAGGATTTATAGGAAAAGTTAGGGAAGTTGTATCAGTCTAAGTCCCTAGTAAATAAACTATTCTTGAGAAATAAGTTGTATAGCTTGAGGATGAGAGATGGAGACTCAATTGTAGATAATTTGAATGCCTTCAATATTGTGGTAAGTCAGTTAGTATCTGTTGATATTAAAATTTCAGATGAAGATAAATGTATCAGTTTACTATGTTCTTTACCAGAATCGTGGGATATTTTGGTTGTGGCCATAGGTAGTAATACAACTGCCTTGAAGTTTGATGAAGTGGTCTCATCCTTGTTGTCGAAGGAGATGAGATGGAAGAATATGGAAGGACAGAGCACAGACGCATTATTTGCAAGAGGACGTTCCCAAGAAATAAATAGATCTAAGTTCTCAAGTGGGAGATCTAAGTCTAAGGGTAGATCTAAATCTCCTGGAAATTTTGTAAAGGTATGTTGGAGATGTGGAAAAGAAGGGCACTACAAGAAGCAATTTAGATCCAAAGTTGAGAAAAAGAAGGGATCTGAAGAATCTCCTTCTACATAAGAAAAGACCTCCAAGGAAGAAGGAGTGGATGTGTACTTGGCTTCTTCAAGCACTCATACAGATCATGAGGCATGGTTGGTTGACTCTAGTGCATCATTTCATATGACTCCCCATAGGGAGTGGTTCTGTGAATATGAAAGGTATGATGGAGGTAATGTTTTCTTAGGTGATGATTCGAAAACCAGAATCATAGGACGAGGAAAAGTCAAGTTGAGGCTCATAGATGGAAGGATTATAACACTTACTGGTGTTCTTCACATCCCAGTTTTGACCATAAATTTGATTTTTGTAAAAAAAATGGACGATGTAGGGGTAAAAACAATATTTGAAAAGGAAACCTCCAAGATGGTTCGAGGAGCAATGGTGTTGTTGAAGGGAGTTCAGTTTGGAACTCTGTATAAGCTGCAAGGAAGCACTATTAGTGATGGATGTAATAGTTCCATTGTTCCTGATATTGGATTTGAAGAAGAAAGAACTCCTACAGTCTCTAGAGAAAAGGTTATGTTGTGGCATCAAAGACTGGAGCATATAAGAGAGAAGGGTCTTTGACTACTACATGGTAAAGGTATGGTTGAAGGTATGTATAAGTACTCTGGATTTTGATTTATGTGAACATTGTCTATATGGGAAGCAGAATCGAGTAAGATTCCCCTCTGGTGCAATGAGGGTAGAAGGAATTTTACAACTAGTTCACAATGATGTTTTTAGACCTGTGTCGGTCCCATCATTGGGAAAATCTGTGTACTACGTCTAATTTATAGATGAATTCTCAAGAAATACTTGGATTTATTTCCTCGGGAAGAAATCTAAAGTCTTTGACAGGTTTAAAGAGTTTAAGGCTCTTGTTGAGAATCAAACAGAGAGAAGAATTAAGGTGTTGAGGACAGATAATGGCGGAGAGTTCTGCGAGAATGAATTTGAAGAATTATGTAAGAAGTGTGGTATAGCAAGGCAGAAGACTACTCCATACACACCTCAACAGAATGGAGTTGTAGAAAGGATGAATAGGACATTGATGGAAAAAGAAAGGTGCATGCTCAGTGGTGTCGGGTTAGGGAAAGAATTATGTGCAAAGGCGATGGGTATTGCATGTTACCTGGTCAACAAATCACCCTCATCGGCGTTGGATGAAAAGACTCCATAAGAGGTATGGACTGGTAAGGAACCTTCTCTCACACATCTCAAGGTATTTGGTTGTGATGCATATGTTCATGCTCCAAAGGAAAACAAGAGTAATCTAGATAAGAAGGATGAAAAGTGTATATTTATTGGATATAAAGATGATCTCAAAGGTTAAAACTTTGGAACCCAGAAACTAAGAAGGAAGTGTATAGCCGAGATGTGGTATTTAGATAAATGAAGGATTTTGTTAAACAGGAAGTCCTACCAAGTAAGGAAGAACCGGAGAAAATAGAGTTTGATTTGAAGGATGATGAATCAGACTCTACAAAAGAAAAGGAATCAGAAGAAGAAGATCCTCATGCTCCAGTATTGAGGAGATCGGTTCGAGAAAGAAGGTTACCGGAAAGGTATACTCTATCTGATTTCCATTCAATTTTTTCTTTGTCTATTACTGATGATGATCCTAGAATTCTTAGGGAGGTGGTGGATTCAGAGGATGGAAATCTCTAGAAAAGGGCCATGGATGAAGAAATGACATCTTTGGATAAGAATGAGGTTTAGGATCTAGTGGAGTTGTCGACTGGAAGAAATCCCATTGGAAGAAAATGGGTATTTAAAAAGAAGTTGAATGCAGAAGGAAAAGTGGAGAAATACAAAGCTCGGTTAGTAGCAAAGGGTTATTCCCGAGTTGAGGGAATTGATTTTGGTGATATTTTTTCTCCTGTTGCCAAGTTAACCTCTATAATACTTATGTTATATGTTGTTGTTGCATTTGATTTTGAAGTAGAGTAGATGGATGTGAAGACAACATTCCTACATGGGGATCTGAAAGAAGAAATCTATATGAAGCAACCAAAAGGTTATGTTTTAAAGGGAAAGAAGGAGTTGGTATGCAAACTGAAAAAGTTCTTGTATGGTTTAAAACAATAACCAAGGATGTGGTATCAAAAAATTGATACTTATATGTTGGGACTTGGCTTCACAAGAAGCAAAGAGGATCACTGTGTGTATTTTAAATTAACTGGGGATCATTTGATTTATTTGGTCTTGTATTTGGATGACATGTTGTTGATAGGAAAAAACAAGGAGATTATCCAGGATGTGAAAACTCAATTGTTCTCTAAATTTGACATGAAGGATCTTGGTGCTTCAAATTTAATTTTGGGCATGGAAATTAAAAGAGATCGAAAAAAGATGAAACTCTAGTTAAATCAGAGACAATATGTCAAGACAATATTGCAGAGGTTTAATATGCAGGAATGTAAACCGGTCAAGGTTCCTATTCTTGTTGGGGTAAAGTTATCTATGGATCAGTGTCCCAAGACATGGGAAGAGGAGGAGGACATGTCTCGTGTTCCATATGCGCGTGCATTTCGTTGTTTGATGTATGCAATGGTCTGTACTAGACTAGACATTGCACATGCAGTGGGAGTTTTGAGCAGGTATATGTCAAAACCAGGGAAGGAGCATTGGATGGTAGTAAAAAGGGTTTTCAGGTATTTGTGTGGCACTGCTAGCTATGGATTGTGCTATGAAGGAAGACAAGGATTGGACAGAGTGGTGGATATACATGGCTTTGTGGATGCAGATTGGGCTGGAGATCTGGATCATAGGAGATCTACAAGTGGGTATGTGTTTAACCTTTTTGGAGGAGAAATAAGTTGGATGAGAAAAAGACATGTTGTAGTGGAACTTTCAACTACAGAAGTTGAATACATGGCAGCCACTCGTGCAAGTAAGGAAGCAGTATGGTTACAAAGATTTTTTTCAGGTATTGGGTCGGTACAAGTTGTAAGGATAGATTGTGACATTCAGAGTGCAATTTTTCTGGCGAAGAACCCATCTTATCATTCAAAGACAAAGCATATTGATATTCAATATCACTTTGTGAGAGACATGATTGAAGAAAAGAAAGTATTGTTGATGAAGGTGGACACTTTGAAGAATGTTGAAAATTCATTAACAAAATCTGTGAGAACTAAGAATTTCTCTTGGTGTAGAGGATCCATGGGCATTATTGCCCTGGATTGTTGACTATGTAACCCTGTAACCCCCTGTATGAAAAGAAAAAAAAAAGTGGGATAATGTTGGGTATGTATTATAATCTTTGCACGAGTAGTAGGCACGATGGGAAAGGTGTCACATATTTAGGTGGTTTTTCGGYACATGGTTTTTTGACGATGGTTTTCTATTTCCRGTTAAGGAATTAGGGTTGGTGACTAATCCATGTCATTGGGTTAGGGTTTTGGATGTCGTTGGCTCCTATATGTATATTGTATTGTAAACAATGTATCATGATGAATGAATATAGAATATGTTGGTTTTCCCAGTTTGYGTTTCCAGAGGGAAAATCTCTGTGTAATGTTTGTATTTGTCATTGTATACTTTTTGTTCTTTTACTGAAAATCTGTTTGCAGTAAATATTGTACAAGGTTAAAATCTACAATATATACTTCTTCTCTTCTTAACTTACTCTCTATTTGTTCATGTTTACGTAGAATATATCCATAAAGATACATTATTTTTCTTCTACATTTAACATATAAATGCTTACAAAAAAATCTGCAATATAAAGACATATAATGGAAAACTTACCAAGGGATGATATTCATGCCCACCTTCAAGGTGTCCCTACTCACTGCAATGTTTTTTAGTTGTTTTTATTAAAAGTCTCGTTCTATTATAGCCCCTGCATTTTTACAATGGAAATAACATTTTCTATCACCCAAAGCCTCGACCAATGCAGATCTCAAGTCTCAACCTTGTCCTCCTGGAGGAATGTTATGTGAATTTTTTTCTTATCAAACTTTCAATGATGATCATTATCTTAAAAAATCAACCTCTGTAGTTTAACTATTTCTAATGCAATTAACAAAATAAATGAAAAATGTATTCCGACCTAAAAATATCTCTTATAACCTATGCAAATCGTCGCTAGTATAGAAACAACATCGAACATCTTTAATATTTCAAATGTTTTAAATTATATATCACTTTTTCATCGGACTTCCGACAACTATTGACCGAAGAGACGTTGCTTAACGGACAAAAGCATTGACTTTGTTAATAGTTGGTAAGTAGAATCATTGACCCTTTACATTGTCAGATATTAGATAGTTAGCTACCTGTAACCATCGGATAGTCAAAGATAAAGACCCTGTCGTTGAATAGTTGATGAACGTCGGGATTTTTTGAAAAAAATACAAAAAGAGCAAGTAAAATCTTACAGTACGGTCGATTTTATCTGTATTGTCAAAGTATGGCATCGATTTTTCCATACATATGTAGTAGTGTTTGCAGGGAAAGATCAACGATCCAGATCAAACAATCCTTAGCCATTTTTCGGAGTTCCATGGAGGCAGATCAATGACTCTTGTTAGTTTGAGACTAACGGCCAAGATCATCTCGACCATCGATGCATCAGTGGAGCATGTTCTCCCATTTCCTCGACGTCGAGAGACATCGACATGCCAACAGAGCTTTTTCAGAGCCAACCAACAACTTCCACGTGGGCAGGTGGAGTCCGTTGAACACACAAGTCAACACCTCGAAGCTAGGTGACACATGTCATCCCCTGCCACATTAGCATCAACATGGATGAGTATGAGATTTCCATGTGTATAAGGTGACATCAGCATGATTCTTTCCATGACTTAGGCGATTTTCCCATTTGGTCGAGCCAAATCAGTGGCTCTCACTGGTTTGAGATCAACAGTCTGGATTATATCGGGCCATCGAACCCCAGTTGCAACACTTCTCCAATTTGGCCCTGATATGATGAAACATCATCATGCCAACGGATCTTTTTCAAGGATCAACGACCCAAATTCAACTATATATCGATGGCCCAAATTAAATACCAGGCCCTGAGATCACCAACCCACTAGGCTATAGACTCCAACAATATTCCCCAGATTGAGCCTGATCTAGTGACACACCATCATGCCAACGAGGCATCTGTCAGGCCAACCAACGACTACCACATGGATAGGTGGAACAACTAGAGACATGTGTCATCCCTACCACATCAACACCAACGGGGACTAATGTAGGGTTGCCACACGTCCAGGATGACGTTAGCATGAACTCAGTTATGCCTTAGCCGATTTTTTGAGTTTTGTGGAGCCAGATCGACGACTCTTGCCAGTTTGAGATCGACGACTATGATCATATTTATCATCAGAGCACTGGGCCATCGGCGCATCAGCGAAGTGTGTCCTCCCTTCTATCCTGATCTAAGATACTTCGTCACGTCGACATATTTTCCATACGTATACTTTTTTTTTTAATTTTATACAGTCTCTGTCGGCATTTCGATGACAGGGGTCGTTGCTCTTTTGATGACAGCTCAATCCTACTTAAAGGTTGGGTTGTTATTCTTTCGATGAATCGTTTAACGAAAGGTGGTTCTTTATAAATGAATTTTTGTGATTTTTCTCATTGCTCTTTCGGTGCATGTTCATGTTTAGTCATTGTTCAACCGATGGCTATTTCGATGAACAATAAATGCTTTATCGATGAATGTTCATGGTTTAGTCATTACATGTTCGACGAATGGTCGTTTCTTTTTTGTCAAATGTTCATGGATTAGTTGTTCCTCCTTCAACCAACCTTTCAACTAATGTTCATTGTTTAGTCATTTCTCTTTCAACAAACCATCTGAAAAGTTTGCATGGTTAGTTGTTTCTCTTTCGACGAAAAATCGTTATGGTTGCAACACGTGAGTTGTTGAAACAACAAAATGACATGAGTCGTCATTGTTCTAACCCTCCCGTGATGACAAAAATGGGTTCAAGTTGTCATCTAAAGACCAACGGGATACCAACGAATATTGTTTTGGACGATCGACTAAATTTTTCATCGGAATGGTAGTCAGACTAACGCCAACATTTGTTTGTCAAAAGCGTGCCAAAAAATTAACGACAAAAACGAGGTTTATGCTTTCATTGGAAGCGTGATGTGTTTGTGATGCAAAGTCATCGATAAAGTGTCGGAAAAGTGGTCCAATGTAATAGTGAAGGGGCACACTTCCTTGGGTGAGACAGGTGTGTGGGGAATGAGAGATAGGTGTGTGGGATGGGTGACCACCTGGGAAGTCCTGGCTACCCCGGGTGCAAGCCCCGAAAGTGATGATTGATGCTATGTGATTCATTTCGTTGGTTTTAATCCCACTTCTTCACCTGATCCAATGAGTGCTAAGTGGACTATTCAAATCATTAGAATTATTGGTCAATTGCGACTAATACTCATATATATGGGTCACAAATTAATAACTTACTCTACGCAATTAATCCTGAAAATGATATCTAATATATTGCACTACAAAAACCTCTCTATTCTTAAATGATCACTTTATTAATAGATTATTTTAATCCTTTTTAACTTTAAATGATCAAAAACTAAAACATCATATTGAAAAAAATATATCAATAATTATCCATATAAAATATTATATATATATATATATATATATATATATATATTATATGTATTCTTTTAGTTTTTTAATTTATAAAATAAAAAATTATATAATATAATATAATAATGATTTAAATATAATTTTTTTTATACATGATATTTGTTTCCTTTAAAAGTAAACTTTATCATACTAAAAGGAAGACATTATATGTTTATAGAAGTAAACTTTAACTTACTACTTAAAGAAAAGGACACATTACATATTCATTAAAAAGTAGAAAAAAATACAACTTATTCTTTAAAAGAGAACATAAAATAAATAATAATAAATTATGATGGAAAAGAAAGAAGTGATGGCATGGTCTTTCTCAAAGAGTAAAGTCTTTATAATATTTAAATATATATATATAGAAAAAGGGAAAGGAGGATATGTAGATATTTTACATTTAATAATCGTTATAAATGGAAAAGAGTTTATAGATAATATTGAAATTGAAGTCCAATAAAAAAAAATTAATGATTTTGTAAATCTATAATAATATTCATATTTGATATAGATATAATAATATTCATATTTGATATAGATATAATAATATTCATATTTGATATAGAGTTAAGAGAATCAAATATAATATAAATCAAATAAATTTGAGATTATGAAAAAAAATTTAATGTGTTAGAGTTAATTGATATTCGTATTATTATGAGTTCAATATATTACTTTTGAAAAATGATTTAAAGAAGATAAAAATCATTATTTTCAATCATTCAAATTTAATTTAATAAAAATCATATCGTGTATCTTTATATATTATTTATATTTTTTTATAAATCTTCATATATTATCTATGTATACTAAATAATCATAAAATTGTATATCTACATATGATACATATTTAAATAATGTTAATTATTTTAGATTATAGTATTTTTTTACACATCAGATTTGATTTAAATAATGTTAATTATTTTAGATTATAGTATTTTTTTACACATCAGATTTGATTTAGAAGCTTATATTCAAACCTTGATATTAATTATTATAATGGATAAATAAAATATAAATATTTTATTGTCTCTTATTTCATATACAATTATAATGGATAAATAAAATATAGATATTTTATTGTCTCTTATTTCATATACAATTTATTTTATAAGAATTTAATATTGTTTCATATTTATATTTTTTCAAAATTTTAATTTATTGGAAAAAATAATACAAAATTATGTTTTCCCACACATGATATAATTATGTATTTTTATAATTTTATATCATTGATATATTTGATATAATTATGTATAATATTATAAAAATAGTTTATATAAATATGATTAATATTATAATAATTATGTTTTGATTAAATTATTTATTTATATTAAAACATATTTTATATTTTAAATTTAATTATAATTATATTTGTTTATAAAAAAAATTAAATAATAATAATAATCTGTTTTTAAGGTCATGACCAAGCCAAATATCAAATTGGTGTATGAGACCCCTTGTTTGTGGGACAAGGGACCCTCTTCGTGTAGTGATTTCACTGTTAAAGTCTATGGAGGTATACATACCCTACCCCCTTTGGATTTGAACATGTGACCTCCAAGGAGGAAACATGTGTTCTTAACCCTTAGGCCCACTCATGTTGTAACCATCCACAACCTTTGTATTATCTTAAGAGAATATTGTACAAAAACTTTGTTCATGGCTTGCCGCTGGGGAAACTAGACCAACATCAATGCACGAGTTTGTCTAGCTTAACATGTCCTTAAAACCGTTGTTTTTTAAGGCTATGGAGCAGAAAATAACAAAAATTATAGATGTCTGATAAGAGTTTGATATGAGCGTGCTAGCATAATGATAACTGGAAGGAGGTGGGGCAAAAGATCCCATACATTTGAAACTGATAAAAAGATAGATTGAGCTAGAAAACATGAGAGAATTAGGCGAGAGGAACCTGAGGTTGAGGAAAATCCAACTTGTACAAGTCCATGCCACCTAGCTTCTCTACCATCAAATTGATTGTGTGGTCCACTAGCTCTATCTGTAGTTGCACGTCATCTAGTTGTAGGAGAATTTCCTAGTGATCTTGGTGCCTCTCCACAAGAACTCTATCCATTAGCATCTTAAGATGCTAGTAGATATCAACGATTTTCAAATACCGTGACTCTCTGGCTCACGTGGAACCCAGGTCAGGAACCAAGGAGTGAGTGTTGTTCATGACCTTTTCATTGGAAATGAAGTGCTTAAGGACCCTAGAGTTTGCTTCCACCAGGTCTATTTCGACTCATATCTCAAGTGGAGTGTGACCCTGATAAGCCTCTGTTGATTCCTCTACTACAGAGATGAGTTGGGATCCTAAAGAACGATGATGACTGAAGCGATGGGAGGAGATGCCTCAGGCCATGGGCACAAGAGAAAGGGAAAGTTTGTAGAGAAGATGGAGCAATTTAAAATCCAAAGGGGATGAAGGGGAAGGGAGCACAGCTAAGAGCAAAGGAATGGAAGCAAAGGAGCAAGACAAATGAGAAACTCGTGTAGGGAGGCTAAGAAAAGAGCCATCTAGGCACGAGGGGGCAGTACAGAGCCGAAAAAGATCCATGATCAGGGTCGTAAAGACCATAACTGCAAATGAATGAGACCAGAGAACAAGAAGTGTGGGAAGGACAAAAGTGTAGAGCGAGTTGTATCAAAAGAACGTCGTTGAGTGAGAGCGAGAAGAAGTATGATGGTGCATGAGAGATGAGAGGGGGGACACCCAAGTGGGATTTTAATGAAAAACATGTGTGACAGGTAGAAACACTCCTCGAGGAGCGATCCCACCATAAAAAAGCATCCCTATCACCCAATTCGAATGATTATTTTTTATATTTTTAATTTAAATAACAATTTATTTTATTTATTGAAAAAAATAATTATTAAATTTTATATAAATATGAAAATGAAAAAATTTATATAAATATGAAAATAAAGATTTTATAATTTTCTATTAAAAAATTATAATTTTTTAAATATATATATTTTACCCATAAAATTATCTTCCGCTATATTTATAATTCCAAAAATTCAACAAGCATAAACTTTTACAGAAATACTTTTAACAATATATTATATTTATATATAATGCATATGAGACTATTATATTTATATAATGCACATGAGACTATTGCGTTGTTATATATTAATTAAATATATGTTATGACGATGTTGACAAGAGAATAATTCATTTGGGACCATTACATAGGTTGGCACACACTCAAGGCATGTCTTATCAATTCATAAACATAAGTAACATCAACGTTATATCTCTTACATCAATGTCATATATATATCTGACCAAACTCTTGTCACGGAGATTGATGTCTACCTTCAAGACTTTATCCCAACTTCGAATTGGAGAATGAGTTTGGTCTAACGTGCATAACGTGCACCCAATAAAATAATCACCAATAACTTGGTTTAATAAAGTATTAACATAAAAATATAACAATTCATGGAGGCTATATTTAAGGAATTTATTACTAACTATTTATCCATTGTGAGCATTCTTTTCCTGAGTTTATTTTATAATTTTGTCTTCTTTTGTTACATAAGAAAAGTGTTTCCAATCTTAAAAACTTCATCAATTGGCATTGTGACATGCAAATCCCTTTCTATGATGAACCTATTTGCTAGCATATAAACTTCATCAATCGGCATTGTGACATGCAATCCCTTTCTATGATGAACCTATCTGCTAGCATATAAAACATACTTGCATGAGTCTATATATGTTGTTCAGGTAGTTCTTCCTTTATTACCTTTGTTTGCTCTTTATCTTATTCATCTTTCTCCTCTTTTTATTCCCTCCAAGATTTTTTAGCCTTAATTTTTTTCTTTTCTTCTTTGTTTTACTTCTTTAACTTATGTTTTTTTTTTTTTCTTTATCTTCTTTTTTCTTTTTATGAGCTTCTTCCAATTCTATTTTTTTTCTTTTCTTCAACTATTTTCTTCTCTGCTTCTATTTCTACTTTTCTTCTCTGCTTCTATTTCTACTTTTCTTCTAGACTTTGACTTTTACAATTTTTTTCTTCTCAACTTTGCTTATGTATTTTTTTGTTGTTTGGGCTTTCTCTTTTTTTTTTGTCGCTATTTTTATAGCTTTCTTATTTTTTCATCTTCTTTAGTTTTTTCCTTTGTATGTCATCAATTTATGTAGTCAACTTCTCTGTGTCTTATTTTATTTCTTGCTTTGTTACCTATTGTTGTATTCGATCTTGTACTTCCTCATATGTCAAAGCTCTCATTGTGACTTCTTCAACCTCATTCTTCTCATGATTGTAGGTGAAGGTTATACTCACGTAAGTATGTTGTTTCTCTATCACACTTGTTGGGTCATGCATATGAAATCTTTCCTATGCAAATTTATACTTTTCCATTTGTTTTCCTTTTAATCTTTCCCGCACAAAATTGGTTAACTCAAACATGCTGATGTTTATTGGATATTGAGTGCATAATTTCTTCCACTATTAAGCCATAAAAGCATTAAAACCGTGAAGGGATATCTGATAAGCAATTTGTTAGATTACCACTCTATAAGGTATGTGGATTTGAAGAGTATCTGGGGCCTTGATTTCTTTATAAATCCTAATGTATGTAGATTGTTCATCTAAGTACCAATCACCTATAACATTTATATTTCTTATTCTGACAATTTTGGACATTTCTTATAGAAGATCAATTCATACAAGGGGCTAAAAAGTAGTCAAAAATATATATGTAATCATGTATATATTTGTTATCCCACAAGATTTGACAATAGATGTGAACTGGAGGAAAATCCGGTGTCCATGACCACTCCATCCCAAGGAATACATTGGAGGCATATAGCATGTCCAAAAGATAACAGGACATGTAGAACTCTTCTTAGAATTGGTTTTGAGAATTTGGCTCTACCAATTACTTCAATTAGTGTATATGACAAGATGGCAACCCAATTGATAATTCTTCCCTCATTAATAACTATGTAAATGAGAGGTAGTCATGCTTCATGGAGGTGATTAGAATCCTTCTCTCCATACAGATCACTTATAAGCTATGTTGCATACATGATGGGAGCTTTAGTATTCTTATAAGCCATGTTACATACATGATGGGAGCTTTATTATTCTTATAAGCCATGTTGCATACATTATGAGAGCTTTAATATTGATGGTTGGGTACATTTTGGAAGATTTTTCTCTAGAAGTTATGCCTTCTTCATACCATTCATGAATGATTTCATGAAAAAAAATTGTATGGGAAAATTCTCCTACCCGATGATTAATCAACTATCATTCTAGTCGTATGAGCTTGTAACATACCTCCCAATCACCCAACATGAAAAAGGTTATGCATCTACCTTGAGTATTCAAAATCTTCTTAGTATCAACATTGGTCTGACTAATAATAAGAGATTGAATTTATTTCAAAACTTTGATCTCTTATTTCAAAAAGTTTTCACGATAAGGGATTGAACTTTCGCCTTAAGAATGTAATTTGAAATGAACAAGAGGAAAAAGTAATTCCAAAGTGCTTTAGTGGGCTTATTGAGCCAAAAATCAAAGGAAAATGAAAGAACCTTTAAAAGATGCATGATGTGACTACCGGATAAAATTTGAAGAAGTTGTGAAATAACTTACGAAAGTTGTCAATATGGCGATTGAATATTTTGAAGATAAGTGTTTGATATTCATCAAAGTCTCAAATGGCCACAATATGTTTGTCAAGGAGTTATTAAAATAAAAGTTGAAACTTGATTTAAAATTCAACCTTGATGGCTTCATTAGGCACATTGGTAGGCAAAGCGATTCAAATGTTAATCCAATGGATTCATCGGGCTATAATCAAGCTAGAAATTAATCTAAAGGATTAAAATCAAGGATCCAAAAGAAAAAGAAAAAAAATAAAATCGAATGAAGATGCCTTCACTTCACAAATTGACCCTAAGGAACATAAATGCATAAAAAGGACAAAATGTACCAATCCTTTCAATTAGGAAAAATGTTAGAATTCAAAGGACCCATGCTCACAAATTTAGAAAAAGGGGGCCCCCAAGTTTTTCAACTTGGGGCTTTTGAGGCCTCAACATATTCTCAACACAAATTTACAAAGACATATTTTCAATTTCATCTTCATTGGTGATAGCTACTATATCCACAATTGATAATAAGATTGGTTATTTTTTAGATCTTATGCTTAGAGATTTGCTTTGAGATTCATGTACCTCGGTGCTACTTTCAAGTGCATGTTTTATTTAATATATAAATAGTAACACCTTCTATTTTTTTTGGCTTGAATGGACTTATTTTCCCTCAAACCCACTATCAAAATCTAGTCGTGTCTACTAGGATTGTGTTGTATAGGAGCCAAAATTATAGAATTATTACTACTAGGACATGTTTCTCTAAGGACGTTAAGGTAGGATGCAAGAGAATCAATGTGAATCTGGACAGATGGAGGAAAATTCCCACCAATGTACCACTAAACCACAACTGAAGTCACATCATTATCATCATCATCATTATTATGGAGTAGAAAATCCCCTTTTTATTCTCGAAGAGGGAACTCAAGTACAAGTTACATTTTCCATGCCTCAAGGCACATGTCTCTATTAGGTTTGAACATTAGTCTCAACAATGTACCATTTTTCCACACTCATTAATAAGATTGGTTGTTCCTTAGATAAATCCTTCCAACTAGAGAAATCATTGATCTATGGGGATCCAAAGATATTTTTTCATCATGAGATCTTATGCTTAGAAAGTCACTTTGACATCCCTATACATGGTTACCTACTTTCAAGTGTGAGATTTGAACAATAACAACTCTTGTTTTTTTGGTGGAGTCGAGGACTTATTTCCCCCAAGCCTCCCTAACCCACTACCAGAATTCATTCGTATATATTGAGATTAGGTTGAATCAAGGTTGGATTTAATGAAAATATCACTCCTTAGAAACATCACTTCAAAAATTCCCAAGTTAAGATGTAAGACTATCATTGCAATCCACCACAAAAAATAAATGGTGGAAAAAAATAACACAACCCTGCAATATTTAGCAAAACATGTGTTATTTTCTGGGTTTTATACCTCAGGTTCAACATCTTTCTAGAATTTCCAACCACATGCCATGGCCAATGGGTAGATCCTGCAAGTCGTTGACACTCAATTTCCAACACTAGCACCAATCTCCCTACAACACCACCTCTTGTTGCAACTCAACACTCAACATTGATGGATGCTTCTTCTAGCATTTTCCCTCCCCCTAGAGCCATTCCTAAACTAGGAGGAAAGCGAGGATGATTTTGATCCATACTAGGAGGAATTGGCATGGAAGCTAGGAGTGAAACTTAAACTAGTGGAGAAAAACTCCCAACAATTTATCATTGACCATAATTATGTTGACATTCGTATTATTATTATGGATTAGTGAATCACTTCATTGTCTATGCCTGAGTGCATAACATATCTCCATGGTTTGAACACAGATGACAACAATGACAATTCAATGCTTAAACCATTTAACCTCAACCATCAAGAAGATTGATAGTTGTTTGGAGCTTATGCTTAGATAGTTGCTTTGAGAATTCCTATACCAACATATCTCTATGGTTTGAACACATATGTCAACAATGGTGATCCAACATCTGGACCATTTAACCACAACATCAAGAAGATTGGTTGTTGTTTGGATCTTACGCTTAAAAAGTTGCTTTGAGAATTCTTATACCAACATATCTCTATGGTTTAAACATGCATGTCAACAATGACAATCCAAGGCTTCGAGCATTTAACCTTGACCATCAAAAAGAGTGGTTGTTGTTTGGATCTTATGCTTAAAAAACCTGTTTTGAGAATTCTCATACTTAACCTTCAAGTGTTATATATATATAAACAATAACACCACTTATTTTTGGTTAGAGTTTGAAGTTTATTCCTCAACACACTAACAAAGTTAATTTGTATATATAAGATGAAGATTTGAGATCAAAGTTAATGAAACTATCACTCCTAAAACATGTTATTTGAAATCCAAAAACTCCCACCAATTCATTGCTTAACTACAACCTTTTACTTTGTATATAAAAATTGCCATACAAACCTCAAACATTTAATCACTACCTCAAAATACACTTTCCAATATACCAAATACGTACATGACAGAGAAAGATAGATAGATAGTCTATGCTTTCCATCTTTCCAATTGCATTACGTATTCCCACTCCATTGAAACTCTTTCCAATTCCATGGCCATTGTTTTTGGCACCTGGGGAGCATTAATATATAAGCCCAAATTAAATAAAATAACAGATGGGAAGTGAGATTCTAATCTAGAAGAGCTCTCTGTATTAGTTATAAGGAGCTAAAGACAAAAACCGAGCCAAGCCCGACAAAAGAATCTCTTACTTGGAGGCTCGCAATTTGTTACTCCCACATCTACACAAAGGTTTTCCATTTCCAATGACCTGTATTTATCACTGCAAATCATCATCCCTCTGTGTTTTTGACGTTTCTACAGACAAGTTCAAATCACCCCTAGATTTAACGGCGTCAGGCTCGTTCTTCGATGTGTCATGTCTCCTCGATTGCCCATCTGGCAGAAGGCAGAGCAGACGAGCATGTGAAGAAGTGCTAGGTGGCCACTGCCCATTGATTCGCAGCTGAACCCACCCAAATCAAAACACATAACAATAACAGAGAATGCGAGGATCATGGCCGCCCACCCATTCCACATTCACGTGCATGTGACTTTCCGCAGAGTACGTCAAGGAATTCAATCTCGTTTTTTTTTCTTCTTCAGTATTTTAAAATTCTATCCCCGTCAGTCGATGGCATAAACGATTTGAGTGATGAGAAATTCATCAAGAATAAACAGAAAGCATGCTAAATCGTGATTGGGCAGTGGCGACCGCTTGTAGAGCGCCAAGTGGAAGACGACGGCACCACGCGCAGCTGCATTCTAGAATGTTACTTCCTTCATCTGCTCTGTTTGAGATCGTTCGTGCAACGGAGCGGGGGCGCACAGGAACAGAGGTAGCTGGCCTGGCCCCTGGTCACACCAAACTTCCATCTCTTCTTAAATGCGGGCGTGCCCACTCATATTCAGAGGTGAAACCGTGAAGCTCGTAGGCTCATAACCTCTTGGTCCTATGAATTAAATGCCGGACTGAAATTTGGCCGACACCAGCTAGCTCGGGGTCGGAAAAGCTACTCCACGGCCAGACAATAATTCAAATAATTGCTGTACGACAACTTAGATCATAAAATACCATACGGCGACGCAAGCATTTACTTGCGAGCTGGCGGTACGTAGGCATGGTAAGGTAATGGAGTAGCCTATAGGCTGTAGGTATGTGTAGCCGTTTTCTCGGGTTCCGTGGTTTCGAACTGGGGCCGCCCGTCCGTCCATGATGCCAGTAGCTGCTCAACGTGGGGGCCACGCGTCACCGACTTTTGCGTATCGTTTTGCTCGATTGGCAGTACCGCACCGACAAATTGTTCAGTCGAGACTATTTTTACAGTTCGCTCCTCCTTGATTAGAGCTGACGACAGATATTTTCCGCTAAAAATTCTGCATTAACAATTGGCATGTTTTCATACAAGTATCCTTCTTCCTGTCTCTGGGGATCTCCGGGCGAGTTCCATATTAAACTATGGCGACTATGAGTTTATTATATGGGTTTCCAAAGCGGAGGTTTGGTTTGGTTTTCTAATCTTGAACTTCAAACGGTTTTTAATTGCTCCTCATGCATTTAAAGCCGCCAGTCAGCATTTATTCTGAAACTGTTGCCGACAGAAACAGGCTTGCGTCCGTTCATTCAGTTGACTTCATTATAAAATTGTCGATGATCTGGAGCTAGTCTATCATCTAGGAAAGAGTATCTGAAGGGATCCTATGCACGGGAAAAATATAGAGCATCGTATGGGTATTACGCTCAGATCTTATTATTATTTCAATATTGGAAAGACGACAAATTGGGCAAACAAACAAACGCGTAGGAGAATCGAACACGAGACTCAGGGGTGGGGGCTCATCATCACATGAAGCTTTGTCGTGTATTGTCAAACACGACTGAGAGCCTGCGTGCAGGCCAGAGCTGTAACAAAACTATGGGGTTAGGAGAGGTACTTGGGGTTTTCTGGGCGGGAGCCGTCTTTAGTTGTCTTCGACAATATGAATCCGGCTCCTATGAATCCATTTAGAATTAAGGAAAGCCTGGTTCCATCATTTATGAAATTTAAACACACAGTTCCATGAAACATGAAATTATAATTAATGAAATTCTGAACATTTCTTCTGCCACATTTATGTCAAAGCTATCTACTCAAACTTCTCTCCTTAATTGTCTGACTAATGATTGGAAGTTTGGTGGATATTTCGAGGATGTGGATTCATTTAGAATTAAACAAAGCTTATACAAGACGTTTACATAACTACCGTTTTGACGAATTGAAAATTGTTGAAATAGTTTAATCCATTCATGGAATTGCTATCTGATTCAGATCTTCATTATAATTCAATATTAGATTTTTCCACATACGATTTAGAAAAAGAAATGGTGAGAATACACTTTAAATAAAGAGATTTAAAAAAATAAGTGACATAGATTCTCACAGAAATTCTTCCCATTTTCAAAAAAATTTAATAAATTCCCATTATCCCAAGCCTTATGATTTCATGGTGCAACGAATTTGGATGATAATATGACTCTAGTCATCCTTAAATTTCTGCCAGATTCATGCGCAGGAAAAAGTGTCCTTTGGCTTCCTCCCATGCGAAGTGGTGACCACGTGTAAAGCTGGAAAGTGGACGGGTTTCAACTTAACTTTCCAGGATCCCGCACCTCTGGAATGGAAAGCTTGGCGACTAGAGAGATGGGGGTGAATGTGCGTAGAATTTACTGGCGCTAATCTTGACTTGTGATAAATACAGCAATACTCGGAATGCGAGCCTGACATGACAGATCTGTACTAAAGGTCAAATCTCTCGTCACTGCAGTCAAATCAATGAGGCATGCGGCAGGGTAAGGGGCCTACAGCCGGGGTCCGGGCCAGGGGCCAATAATATCGAACACCAAATGTCATGGTTGACTACTGGTACTGACAGGTCGAGACTCTCAGTCGTACTGGTAAGTTATCATGAAGCAAAAGGACTTAAATCTTATGAGAATGGGTTGGAAATTGTTGGCAGGGATGGATTTTGATTGCAAATTGTTTGTTATGGGTAATTTGACAGTTAAATATGATTAAAATATTTCGATGATTGTAGATACTCGTCTTTAAAATTGTGAAAAGGAGTTTTAAAACTGTGAAAAGGAGTAACAGAGTTATCAACGTTTTATTTTTAGGTTTTTTGGCCAGAATTTTATGATGTAAATTTGGATAAAATCGTTATTTTCTGTTGTTTAAATTGTATTTCTCAATGTATAAATGGATTTAGCGTGATGAAAAATCCTGGGGTACTAGGATTATACAAACTTAGCCACTCAAATCTGTAGATCCAACCATTCATCATCAGATTTAGGGCAAAATCAAACAGAAAAAGTTGCCTAAAAACCTCCAAAAGGTAAAACTTTTAGCTATCAAAACCATCAAATTTGACTAGCTGTTTTCTTATGATATTGTAATTTCAAGAAAAGAGGTTATATTTTGTAAATGTTATAAAATCATTTCATAAGAGTTGGAAAGATGTGTTTTTTTTTATAGCTTTTCTACCTTTTAACATTTTGCCACACTTTTAATGAAAACTTTATAGTGAAAATTGAAAGGTTTAAGTTGGAAAGAGAAATCAAATGTACAACATTAAAAAGTTGTGTAGAATCCTTATAGAAATCAAAATTTTCAATTCATATATTCTCCTTATAATATTTTAATGAAGACTAAAAAGTTGTATAAAATCCTTAGAATCCTTATAGAAATCAAAATTTTCAATTCATATATTCTTGTTATAATATTTTAATGAATCCTTTATAGTGAAAATTGAAAGGTTTGAAATAGAAAGAAAAATCAAATATTCAATATTAAAAAGTTGTTTGGAATCCTTATCAAAATCAAAATTTTAAAATTGATTTTTTTAATTTAGCTTCATTTGTAACTACCATTTTATCATCATCTTTATTTATTATTTCTGAAACAATAATATTTTTTATCTCTAAAACTATAGAGTTTTGAATCATGTATATATAAAAATATAAATTTTTATATATGTAAAAGAATATATTCAAAATGGAAAGATTAGAAATTTAATTCGTTATTTTGTGAAATTTGTACAATTTTGAGGACAATTTGCTACAGGATGAAAGCTTCCAAATAATCATTAGGTTTGATAACTACGCTTAAATCAACTTGTTTTTGACGTTCTCCACCAAAATCTACCTTCAACATTGTTGTAATTGTATTCTCCTGTTATATAATTCGTGTTTTCACTGTATTCAAAAATCTAATTAATTGTATTTCTGTGTTATTTATTTAATTCGTGTTTTCTCATTATATCAGTGCATTCAAAAATCTAGTTTTACTTTAATTTTGTGACAATTTTCAAAAACAAATTCCTATAAAAAAGAATGTGATTGGTGGACGAAATGACTGCCCCTTATCCACGCCCTCGACTTAACCATGGTCGAACCCCATGGCTGGCCTTGTTTTCACTATTCTATAACGTACGAAAACTCAATCGAGTGTCCAATGATGGTTGCATTGCCTTTCTCTGCACAGGCCTTTTCCATACCGCGTATCGAGATGTAAAAATCTTGTGACGGCAGCAAATGTGTGCATATCGTTCGTATCCTTGAGCAGCACAGTTCTAGCTTTTTTTCATGCTCGATATATGGGACAATAGCAGAAGAAAACAGATTCCTGCCATTCTGTTTGTCTTTACACCCCGTATTAGATTTAGCTGCTAATACTGATATCTCTGGACTCACGGTTCATCTCGTCCCATCTCCTGCTCTTATCCGTTCTCCGTGCTTGGGCTTCTTTAAGTAGTGGGCAGTAATGGCGGATGGTAGACGGTGATCAGCATCGGGGCTGACTGACGCGGGTTTTGTAGGGTCGTAGAAATGCAGTCAGGCGGGCAGTATGGCATTCACGACATCCAGCAGCTTATGATGGAGAGAGGTCCGCCTCCGCGGATGTTTGCTCTTTCCCCAGATATGCTGTCACACCCCATGAAGCCCCCCGGCTTGCATCCTCATTCGATTCCTCACCATTTCATACCTTTCCCTCTGGATCACCACTACCAGCACTCGTTGGTCACTCATCATGCACAGCAGCAGGCGATGCAAGAGCAGATAGGTTTGGGTGACGATTCCTCTGAAAATCAATCATCGTTTGCAAATAGGACAGCGATCCAAGCTGAAACAGAGGATGATGATGATGGAATCGAAGGTGAAGACGATGAAGACAATGATGATGGATGGGCAACCGAAGAAACCCAGAATCTTCTCAGAATCCGTTCCGAAATGCATCTCAAATTCCGGGATTCAAATCTCCAAGCAGTAGCCTGGGAAGATGTTTCAAGGTAATACCTTTTCCAACTACCCCCTACAGAATGGCTTCATCTGCAATTATGCCTTGTTTTTCCTCTTCTCGGGTTTGGGGATTGACGTGTCTCTCCATATGAGTTCGAATGTGTGACTTAAATCTTGCCTACTAGGTCGCAGCAGTGAGACTATTGTCTCACAGCAAAGGACTGGACTTTATTTTTTTTCAGCAAATTTGCAGCTAAACCCTAGATTTTTAACAGATTAGAAACCTTTCGATGAAGCCAATTAGCAATGGCAGATTGCTAGGTTTTGCCCTTTTTGCTGCACTGATGAAAGGGTTTCCCTAACGTCCTTGAAAACCCTTAACCGTACGAGTGCCGGAATGATTCAGTCAATCCTCTCACGAAACCATGAGCATCATGCCTGACAAGCGCTAAAAGCCTTCGAAGCTCATTTGATTAAGCGAATATCGTAGGAGAATCGGAAGCTCTAATGGTAGATTGCGTACGGATTTGTTCATCAGATGATCACGTCTTACTTGCCTCGGGAACAATTTAAACAAATCAGAACTAATCTACGAATCCTTCCATATTGTTCACTCGCTGCCGTCATTTCCTCTTTGCATATTGTGATTTCCTGTTCGGTCCAATATTTAATCCTTGCTGACTATGATTTTTTTTCTTCTACTGTTGCAGAAAGCTTGCGGAACTGGGATATCGCAGAAGTGCACAAGCGTGCAAGGAAAAGATTGAGCAGGTGAACCTAACATCCGATAAAGCTAAAGACGGGAAGAGCTTTATGCTGTTTGGCGAGCTTGAAGCTGTTTGCAATGGTGGAAGCCGTGTGAATAATGGCGGGGCCACTAATGCTGCTTTGCCGGAAGAAGTACCTGCAAAACCTGAGCAACAAAACAAGAAAAAGAGAAAAAGGAAGCACCTGGCTTCGATCAAATTATTCTTGGAGAACCTGGTAAAGCAGCTGTTGGAAAACCAGGAGGCCTTGCACGGTAAGTTTCTGGAGGCCATAGAACGCCGAGATCAAGAGAGGATAAATAGAGAAGAGGCCTGGAAACGCCAAGAAATGGCGCGTTTAACAAGGGAGACAGAATTGCGCGCTCAAGAGTACGCCCTTGCCTCGACGCGAGAGGCCGCCATTGTTGCGTTCTTGCAGAAGATCACCGGTCAAGACTTGAAGCTCCCTGAAGCGCCGGTGCCATCCCACGCTACAGAAACTCAGGAAGATCACCAGATATCTTGTATGGATAAAGACCTTTCCGATCCCAACGGGAAGAGATGGCCTAAGCCTGAAGTCCAAGCTTTGATTCGCTTACGCAGTAATTTGGAGCCCAAATTTCAAGAGCCAGGGCCTAAAGGACCACTCTGGCAAGAGATATCAACGGGAATGGCGTCTCTAGGCTTCACCAACCGCAGTGCCAAGAGATGCAAGGAGAAATGGGAGAACATCAATAAATATTTCAGAAAAACCAAAGATAGCATGAAGAAGCGACCCGAAAATGCCAAGACTTGTCCATATTTTCACCAGCTGGATGTTCTTTATCGTAAAGGAATTCTTTCCTCCCCAAACAAGTGCAACAGAGTCGATCAGAACAGTAATTCCTCGGACGCAATGCTAGAAGATCAGGGCCACGGTCATGAGAGTAATCACAAAGATGATCTCCGTGAACATATTCAGGCTTCCCGCTCAGACTCCGAGCATATAATATCCGTAATGCCTGCGGAGGCCGAAGAAATTACCCCGGCAAATGACAACGATAACGTTTATTTCTTTCGGAGTCCTGATCCCGTTGATCATGGCCACCAAATGACAAAATTGAAGAAAATTCTGCCTGCAAATAATCACAAAACTCCAAATTCTGCGAGTCCAAACGTCGAATCTGGTACGACAACAAGAAATACGGGAGTGTTTTCGACTGATAACAACAAAACAGCTTTAGTGATGGAAAGAATGGCGAAAGATATGTTGGAAGCGCAACAGCAGCAGCAAAAGAAACTCTTGGAAGAGTTCGAAAGGCGGGAACAGAACCAGAATCAGCATCTTCATCAGCATCAGCAGCATCAAGAGCTTAGAGACCAGGAGGAGTTTCGCTGTCAACAAAATGAACTGAAATTAATACAAGAACGCTCGCAATCTGCAACGCAGTCTGCACTAATGGCTTTAGTAGATAAACTGACTGCAGAAATCGCTGGCGGTTATTCCATCCCCGTACCTTCGGCCAAACGATGAACGCACGAGCACTCAGGTACCTTAATCCCAAGATCAGGTGAATATATATATATATATGCATTGGCCTTGAATTTAATCAAGCATTTAGACTTTTCTATTTTGTAAGAAAACGAACGGCGATGTTTATGTACGATAAAACTGTTATATAATTTGTGTTTTAAAGACTCTGAAACATTATTTAACGGATTTTAGAGCAGCATTGATCAGTACTTTCCATAATATGAGCTTCCTTTCTTACATGCAAAATTCTTTATAGCAATTCATACAAAGGAGGAATGCCAGTTTACTCGTCTTTCTCTGCAAAAGATTTCAATACTATAGATCTTTCTTATGTCTTTATTTCCCCCCTCCGTGAGTGCATCACAGAAATTGATCAACTGCAATCCCAATGGATTTGTTGAAGAAATATACGTCGAAGCAATAAATATGTGTCACTAATTTCTGCTTGCTTCATAATTCAAACAGTATCCATTTCTAGGTCTGGTTATTGTCTTTTCATGGGAGTTTGGACATCGGACGATCGTTTCAAAGCCTACATACTAGAATTTCCAGACATGGACCTTGACGAATTACTTGAATTTATTGATATGTAGCCATAAAATTTGCCTGCAACAAATTTCTTTCCTGGTGATGGCTGACAAGGAATTCAACAGATGTGGATTTTTGTTGTTGAAATGCTACCGATGGCAGCTCAACTGTACATTTTCAGTTTAGTGAACAGTTCACAAGATCTACTGCCGCTTGTTCACCTGTTTTCCACCAAATAAACTCAACTGTGTTACAGCTTCACATGCTGCTCTCAATCATCTCCCATGAAATGCACACATCCCCCGATTCCTGTCTGTATATCAGATGAAATAATTCATTACTCATTTAATTCCATATCCTTCCCCAGACTATTTCTGTATTTCGGATCTCACTGCATGCAAAACAATAGAAAATATGATAAAAAGGCTGTTAATCAAAATATTATATTCTATTCTGCGTTGGCAGGAGCGGGGACTCTCACTGATCCCTATGATCCCTATAGCTGAAGGAAACTTCAACCGTCTTATGCTTTGGGCTTAGGAACAGTCTCTAATAAAGAAGTAGAAGAGGCTACCTCTCTTCGTTACTAAAGGGCTAAACTGGGCTAAGATTAGCAACACTCTCTAATAAGGAGGTAGAAGAGGCTACCTCTTCGTCACTAAAGGGCTAAACTGGGCTAATGTTAGCCGTTGCTAAGCACATTCAATACTTAATTGTTTTGGGAGATTCCAGCATAATTGTCAATTCAATGATGAAGAAAGGTTCTCCAATCTTGACTAAAGTACAATATGAGGTTTCAAGATTCCAAGACATCACCTACTTTCATGTTCTCTATAACCACAATAAACAAGTTGATTTAGTGTCTAATATGGCAATAAAAGTAAAAATGGGGTGCTTTGGCCAAATGGAGTACTAACTACCCAAATCATTCCATAATCCTCCCAAGGTAATTGTCAATTTAATGACAAGTACCATGACTAAAGCGAGGCTTCAAAATGCCAACACATCACCTATTTTTCATGTTCTCGAATAGACTTGTTGATTCGGTGGCTAATATGGCAATAAAACTAAAAATGGGGTGCTTTCCCAGA
>ML811960.1:113487-130125 GCA_009831015.1 Picea engelmannii
CTCAACTTTGCTTATGTATTTTTTTGTTGTTTGGGCTTTCTCTTTTTTTTTTGTCGCTATTTTTATAGCTTTCTTATTTTTTCATCTTCTTTAGTTTTTTCCTTTGTATGTCATCAATTTATGTAGTCAACTTCTCTGTGTCTTATTTTATTTCTTGCTTTGTTACCTATTGTTGTATTCGATCTTGTACTTCCTCATATGTCAAAGCTCTCATTGTGACTTCTTCAACCTCATTCTTCTCATGATTGTAGGTGAAGGTTATACTCACGTAAGTATGTTGTTTCTCTATCACACTTGTTGGGTCATGCATATGAAATCTTTCCTATGCAAATTTATACTTTTCCATTTGTTTTCCTTTTAATCTTTCCCGCACAAAATTGGTTAACTCAAACATGCTGATGTTTATTGGATATTGAGTGCATAATTTCTTCCACTATTAAGCCATAAAAGCATTAAAACCGTGAAGGGATATCTGATAAGCAATTTGTTAGATTACCACTCTATAAGGTATGTGGATTTGAAGAGTATCTGGGGCCTTGATTTCTTTATAAATCCTAATGTATGTAGATTGTTCATCTAAGTACCAATCACCTATAACATTTATATTTCTTATTCTGACAATTTTGGACATTTCTTATAGAAGATCAATTCATACAAGGGGCTAAAAAGTAGTCAAAAATATATATGTAATCATGTATATATTTGTTATCCCACAAGATTTGACAATAGATGTGAACTGGAGGAAAATCCGGTGTCCATGACCACTCCATCCCAAGGAATACATTGGAGGCATATAGCATGTCCAAAAGATAACAGGACATGTAGAACTCTTCTTAGAATTGGTTTTGAGAATTTGGCTCTACCAATTACTTCAATTAGTGTATATGACAAGATGGCAACCCAATTGATAATTCTTCCCTCATTAATAACTATGTAAATGAGAGGTAGTCATGCTTCATGGAGGTGATTAGAATCCTTCTCTCCATACAGATCACTTATAAGCTATGTTGCATACATGATGGGAGCTTTAGTATTCTTATAAGCCATGTTACATACATGATGGGAGCTTTATTATTCTTATAAGCCATGTTGCATACATTATGAGAGCTTTAATATTGATGGTTGGGTACATTTTGGAAGATTTTTCTCTAGAAGTTATGCCTTCTTCATACCATTCATGAATGATTTCATGAAAAAAAATTGTATGGGAAAATTCTCCTACCCGATGATTAATCAACTATCATTCTAGTCGTATGAGCTTGTAACATACCTCCCAATCACCCAACATGAAAAAGGTTATGCATCTACCTTGAGTATTCAAAATCTTCTTAGTATCAACATTGGTCTGACTAATAATAAGAGATTGAATTTATTTCAAAACTTTGATCTCTTATTTCAAAAAGTTTTCACGATAAGGGATTGAACTTTCGCCTTAAGAATGTAATTTGAAATGAACAAGAGGAAAAAGTAATTCCAAAGTGCTTTAGTGGGCTTATTGAGCCAAAAATCAAAGGAAAATGAAAGAACCTTTAAAAGATGCATGATGTGACTACCGGATAAAATTTGAAGAAGTTGTGAAATAACTTACGAAAGTTGTCAATATGGCGATTGAATATTTTGAAGATAAGTGTTTGATATTCATCAAAGTCTCAAATGGCCACAATATGTTTGTCAAGGAGTTATTAAAATAAAAGTTGAAACTTGATTTAAAATTCAACCTTGATGGCTTCATTAGGCACATTGGTAGGCAAAGCGATTCAAATGTTAATCCAATGGATTCATCGGGCTATAATCAAGCTAGAAATTAATCTAAAGGATTAAAATCAAGGATCCAAAAGAAAAAGAAAAAAAATAAAATCGAATGAAGATGCCTTCACTTCACAAATTGACCCTAAGGAACATAAATGCATAAAAAGGACAAAATGTACCAATCCTTTCAATTAGGAAAAATGTTAGAATTCAAAGGACCCATGCTCACAAATTTAGAAAAAGGGGGCCCCCAAGTTTTTCAACTTGGGGCTTTTGAGGCCTCAACATATTCTCAACACAAATTTACAAAGACATATTTTCAATTTCATCTTCATTGGTGATAGCTACTATATCCACAATTGATAATAAGATTGGTTATTTTTTAGATCTTATGCTTAGAGATTTGCTTTGAGATTCATGTACCTCGGTGCTACTTTCAAGTGCATGTTTTATTTAATATATAAATAGTAACACCTTCTATTTTTTTTGGCTTGAATGGACTTATTTTCCCTCAAACCCACTATCAAAATCTAGTCGTGTCTACTAGGATTGTGTTGTATAGGAGCCAAAATTATAGAATTATTACTACTAGGACATGTTTCTCTAAGGACGTTAAGGTAGGATGCAAGAGAATCAATGTGAATCTGGACAGATGGAGGAAAATTCCCACCAATGTACCACTAAACCACAACTGAAGTCACATCATTATCATCATCATCATTATTATGGAGTAGAAAATCCCCTTTTTATTCTCGAAGAGGGAACTCAAGTACAAGTTACATTTTCCATGCCTCAAGGCACATGTCTCTATTAGGTTTGAACATTAGTCTCAACAATGTACCATTTTTCCACACTCATTAATAAGATTGGTTGTTCCTTAGATAAATCCTTCCAACTAGAGAAATCATTGATCTATGGGGATCCAAAGATATTTTTTCATCATGAGATCTTATGCTTAGAAAGTCACTTTGACATCCCTATACATGGTTACCTACTTTCAAGTGTGAGATTTGAACAATAACAACTCTTGTTTTTTTGGTGGAGTCGAGGACTTATTTCCCCCAAGCCTCCCTAACCCACTACCAGAATTCATTCGTATATATTGAGATTAGGTTGAATCAAGGTTGGATTTAATGAAAATATCACTCCTTAGAAACATCACTTCAAAAATTCCCAAGTTAAGATGTAAGACTATCATTGCAATCCACCACAAAAAATAAATGGTGGAAAAAAATAACACAACCCTGCAATATTTAGCAAAACATGTGTTATTTTCTGGGTTTTATACCTCAGGTTCAACATCTTTCTAGAATTTCCAACCACATGCCATGGCCAATGGGTAGATCCTGCAAGTCGTTGACACTCAATTTCCAACACTAGCACCAATCTCCCTACAACACCACCTCTTGTTGCAACTCAACACTCAACATTGATGGATGCTTCTTCTAGCATTTTCCCTCCCCCTAGAGCCATTCCTAAACTAGGAGGAAAGCGAGGATGATTTTGATCCATACTAGGAGGAATTGGCATGGAAGCTAGGAGTGAAACTTAAACTAGTGGAGAAAAACTCCCAACAATTTATCATTGACCATAATTATGTTGACATTCGTATTATTATTATGGATTAGTGAATCACTTCATTGTCTATGCCTGAGTGCATAACATATCTCCATGGTTTGAACACAGATGACAACAATGACAATTCAATGCTTAAACCATTTAACCTCAACCATCAAGAAGATTGATAGTTGTTTGGAGCTTATGCTTAGATAGTTGCTTTGAGAATTCCTATACCAACATATCTCTATGGTTTGAACACATATGTCAACAATGGTGATCCAACATCTGGACCATTTAACCACAACATCAAGAAGATTGGTTGTTGTTTGGATCTTACGCTTAAAAAGTTGCTTTGAGAATTCTTATACCAACATATCTCTATGGTTTAAACATGCATGTCAACAATGACAATCCAAGGCTTCGAGCATTTAACCTTGACCATCAAAAAGAGTGGTTGTTGTTTGGATCTTATGCTTAAAAAACCTGTTTTGAGAATTCTCATACTTAACCTTCAAGTGTTATATATATATAAACAATAACACCACTTATTTTTGGTTAGAGTTTGAAGTTTATTCCTCAACACACTAACAAAGTTAATTTGTATATATAAGATGAAGATTTGAGATCAAAGTTAATGAAACTATCACTCCTAAAACATGTTATTTGAAATCCAAAAACTCCCACCAATTCATTGCTTAACTACAACCTTTTACTTTGTATATAAAAATTGCCATACAAACCTCAAACATTTAATCACTACCTCAAAATACACTTTCCAATATACCAAATACGTACATGACAGAGAAAGATAGATAGATAGTCTATGCTTTCCATCTTTCCAATTGCATTACGTATTCCCACTCCATTGAAACTCTTTCCAATTCCATGGCCATTGTTTTTGGCACCTGGGGAGCATTAATATATAAGCCCAAATTAAATAAAATAACAGATGGGAAGTGAGATTCTAATCTAGAAGAGCTCTCTGTATTAGTTATAAGGAGCTAAAGACAAAAACCGAGCCAAGCCCGACAAAAGAATCTCTTACTTGGAGGCTCGCAATTTGTTACTCCCACATCTACACAAAGGTTTTCCATTTCCAATGACCTGTATTTATCACTGCAAATCATCATCCCTCTGTGTTTTTGACGTTTCTACAGACAAGTTCAAATCACCCCTAGATTTAACGGCGTCAGGCTCGTTCTTCGATGTGTCATGTCTCCTCGATTGCCCATCTGGCAGAAGGCAGAGCAGACGAGCATGTGAAGAAGTGCTAGGTGGCCACTGCCCATTGATTCGCAGCTGAACCCACCCAAATCAAAACACATAACAATAACAGAGAATGCGAGGATCATGGCCGCCCACCCATTCCACATTCACGTGCATGTGACTTTCCGCAGAGTACGTCAAGGAATTCAATCTCGTTTTTTTTTCTTCTTCAGTATTTTAAAATTCTATCCCCGTCAGTCGATGGCATAAACGATTTGAGTGATGAGAAATTCATCAAGAATAAACAGAAAGCATGCTAAATCGTGATTGGGCAGTGGCGACCGCTTGTAGAGCGCCAAGTGGAAGACGACGGCACCACGCGCAGCTGCATTCTAGAATGTTACTTCCTTCATCTGCTCTGTTTGAGATCGTTCGTGCAACGGAGCGGGGGCGCACAGGAACAGAGGTAGCTGGCCTGGCCCCTGGTCACACCAAACTTCCATCTCTTCTTAAATGCGGGCGTGCCCACTCATATTCAGAGGTGAAACCGTGAAGCTCGTAGGCTCATAACCTCTTGGTCCTATGAATTAAATGCCGGACTGAAATTTGGCCGACACCAGCTAGCTCGGGGTCGGAAAAGCTACTCCACGGCCAGACAATAATTCAAATAATTGCTGTACGACAACTTAGATCATAAAATACCATACGGCGACGCAAGCATTTACTTGCGAGCTGGCGGTACGTAGGCATGGTAAGGTAATGGAGTAGCCTATAGGCTGTAGGTATGTGTAGCCGTTTTCTCGGGTTCCGTGGTTTCGAACTGGGGCCGCCCGTCCGTCCATGATGCCAGTAGCTGCTCAACGTGGGGGCCACGCGTCACCGACTTTTGCGTATCGTTTTGCTCGATTGGCAGTACCGCACCGACAAATTGTTCAGTCGAGACTATTTTTACAGTTCGCTCCTCCTTGATTAGAGCTGACGACAGATATTTTCCGCTAAAAATTCTGCATTAACAATTGGCATGTTTTCATACAAGTATCCTTCTTCCTGTCTCTGGGGATCTCCGGGCGAGTTCCATATTAAACTATGGCGACTATGAGTTTATTATATGGGTTTCCAAAGCGGAGGTTTGGTTTGGTTTTCTAATCTTGAACTTCAAACGGTTTTTAATTGCTCCTCATGCATTTAAAGCCGCCAGTCAGCATTTATTCTGAAACTGTTGCCGACAGAAACAGGCTTGCGTCCGTTCATTCAGTTGACTTCATTATAAAATTGTCGATGATCTGGAGCTAGTCTATCATCTAGGAAAGAGTATCTGAAGGGATCCTATGCACGGGAAAAATATAGAGCATCGTATGGGTATTACGCTCAGATCTTATTATTATTTCAATATTGGAAAGACGACAAATTGGGCAAACAAACAAACGCGTAGGAGAATCGAACACGAGACTCAGGGGTGGGGGCTCATCATCACATGAAGCTTTGTCGTGTATTGTCAAACACGACTGAGAGCCTGCGTGCAGGCCAGAGCTGTAACAAAACTATGGGGTTAGGAGAGGTACTTGGGGTTTTCTGGGCGGGAGCCGTCTTTAGTTGTCTTCGACAATATGAATCCGGCTCCTATGAATCCATTTAGAATTAAGGAAAGCCTGGTTCCATCATTTATGAAATTTAAACACACAGTTCCATGAAACATGAAATTATAATTAATGAAATTCTGAACATTTCTTCTGCCACATTTATGTCAAAGCTATCTACTCAAACTTCTCTCCTTAATTGTCTGACTAATGATTGGAAGTTTGGTGGATATTTCGAGGATGTGGATTCATTTAGAATTAAACAAAGCTTATACAAGACGTTTACATAACTACCGTTTTGACGAATTGAAAATTGTTGAAATAGTTTAATCCATTCATGGAATTGCTATCTGATTCAGATCTTCATTATAATTCAATATTAGATTTTTCCACATACGATTTAGAAAAAGAAATGGTGAGAATACACTTTAAATAAAGAGATTTAAAAAAATAAGTGACATAGATTCTCACAGAAATTCTTCCCATTTTCAAAAAAATTTAATAAATTCCCATTATCCCAAGCCTTATGATTTCATGGTGCAACGAATTTGGATGATAATATGACTCTAGTCATCCTTAAATTTCTGCCAGATTCATGCGCAGGAAAAAGTGTCCTTTGGCTTCCTCCCATGCGAAGTGGTGACCACGTGTAAAGCTGGAAAGTGGACGGGTTTCAACTTAACTTTCCAGGATCCCGCACCTCTGGAATGGAAAGCTTGGCGACTAGAGAGATGGGGGTGAATGTGCGTAGAATTTACTGGCGCTAATCTTGACTTGTGATAAATACAGCAATACTCGGAATGCGAGCCTGACATGACAGATCTGTACTAAAGGTCAAATCTCTCGTCACTGCAGTCAAATCAATGAGGCATGCGGCAGGGTAAGGGGCCTACAGCCGGGGTCCGGGCCAGGGGCCAATAATATCGAACACCAAATGTCATGGTTGACTACTGGTACTGACAGGTCGAGACTCTCAGTCGTACTGGTAAGTTATCATGAAGCAAAAGGACTTAAATCTTATGAGAATGGGTTGGAAATTGTTGGCAGGGATGGATTTTGATTGCAAATTGTTTGTTATGGGTAATTTGACAGTTAAATATGATTAAAATATTTCGATGATTGTAGATACTCGTCTTTAAAATTGTGAAAAGGAGTTTTAAAACTGTGAAAAGGAGTAACAGAGTTATCAACGTTTTATTTTTAGGTTTTTTGGCCAGAATTTTATGATGTAAATTTGGATAAAATCGTTATTTTCTGTTGTTTAAATTGTATTTCTCAATGTATAAATGGATTTAGCGTGATGAAAAATCCTGGGGTACTAGGATTATACAAACTTAGCCACTCAAATCTGTAGATCCAACCATTCATCATCAGATTTAGGGCAAAATCAAACAGAAAAAGTTGCCTAAAAACCTCCAAAAGGTAAAACTTTTAGCTATCAAAACCATCAAATTTGACTAGCTGTTTTCTTATGATATTGTAATTTCAAGAAAAGAGGTTATATTTTGTAAATGTTATAAAATCATTTCATAAGAGTTGGAAAGATGTGTTTTTTTTTATAGCTTTTCTACCTTTTAACATTTTGCCACACTTTTAATGAAAACTTTATAGTGAAAATTGAAAGGTTTAAGTTGGAAAGAGAAATCAAATGTACAACATTAAAAAGTTGTGTAGAATCCTTATAGAAATCAAAATTTTCAATTCATATATTCTCCTTATAATATTTTAATGAAGACTAAAAAGTTGTATAAAATCCTTAGAATCCTTATAGAAATCAAAATTTTCAATTCATATATTCTTGTTATAATATTTTAATGAATCCTTTATAGTGAAAATTGAAAGGTTTGAAATAGAAAGAAAAATCAAATATTCAATATTAAAAAGTTGTTTGGAATCCTTATCAAAATCAAAATTTTAAAATTGATTTTTTTAATTTAGCTTCATTTGTAACTACCATTTTATCATCATCTTTATTTATTATTTCTGAAACAATAATATTTTTTATCTCTAAAACTATAGAGTTTTGAATCATGTATATATAAAAATATAAATTTTTATATATGTAAAAGAATATATTCAAAATGGAAAGATTAGAAATTTAATTCGTTATTTTGTGAAATTTGTACAATTTTGAGGACAATTTGCTACAGGATGAAAGCTTCCAAATAATCATTAGGTTTGATAACTACGCTTAAATCAACTTGTTTTTGACGTTCTCCACCAAAATCTACCTTCAACATTGTTGTAATTGTATTCTCCTGTTATATAATTCGTGTTTTCACTGTATTCAAAAATCTAATTAATTGTATTTCTGTGTTATTTATTTAATTCGTGTTTTCTCATTATATCAGTGCATTCAAAAATCTAGTTTTACTTTAATTTTGTGACAATTTTCAAAAACAAATTCCTATAAAAAAGAATGTGATTGGTGGACGAAATGACTGCCCCTTATCCACGCCCTCGACTTAACCATGGTCGAACCCCATGGCTGGCCTTGTTTTCACTATTCTATAACGTACGAAAACTCAATCGAGTGTCCAATGATGGTTGCATTGCCTTTCTCTGCACAGGCCTTTTCCATACCGCGTATCGAGATGTAAAAATCTTGTGACGGCAGCAAATGTGTGCATATCGTTCGTATCCTTGAGCAGCACAGTTCTAGCTTTTTTTCATGCTCGATATATGGGACAATAGCAGAAGAAAACAGATTCCTGCCATTCTGTTTGTCTTTACACCCCGTATTAGATTTAGCTGCTAATACTGATATCTCTGGACTCACGGTTCATCTCGTCCCATCTCCTGCTCTTATCCGTTCTCCGTGCTTGGGCTTCTTTAAGTAGTGGGCAGTAATGGCGGATGGTAGACGGTGATCAGCATCGGGGCTGACTGACGCGGGTTTTGTAGGGTCGTAGAAATGCAGTCAGGCGGGCAGTATGGCATTCACGACATCCAGCAGCTTATGATGGAGAGAGGTCCGCCTCCGCGGATGTTTGCTCTTTCCCCAGATATGCTGTCACACCCCATGAAGCCCCCCGGCTTGCATCCTCATTCGATTCCTCACCATTTCATACCTTTCCCTCTGGATCACCACTACCAGCACTCGTTGGTCACTCATCATGCACAGCAGCAGGCGATGCAAGAGCAGATAGGTTTGGGTGACGATTCCTCTGAAAATCAATCATCGTTTGCAAATAGGACAGCGATCCAAGCTGAAACAGAGGATGATGATGATGGAATCGAAGGTGAAGACGATGAAGACAATGATGATGGATGGGCAACCGAAGAAACCCAGAATCTTCTCAGAATCCGTTCCGAAATGCATCTCAAATTCCGGGATTCAAATCTCCAAGCAGTAGCCTGGGAAGATGTTTCAAGGTAATACCTTTTCCAACTACCCCCTACAGAATGGCTTCATCTGCAATTATGCCTTGTTTTTCCTCTTCTCGGGTTTGGGGATTGACGTGTCTCTCCATATGAGTTCGAATGTGTGACTTAAATCTTGCCTACTAGGTCGCAGCAGTGAGACTATTGTCTCACAGCAAAGGACTGGACTTTATTTTTTTTCAGCAAATTTGCAGCTAAACCCTAGATTTTTAACAGATTAGAAACCTTTCGATGAAGCCAATTAGCAATGGCAGATTGCTAGGTTTTGCCCTTTTTGCTGCACTGATGAAAGGGTTTCCCTAACGTCCTTGAAAACCCTTAACCGTACGAGTGCCGGAATGATTCAGTCAATCCTCTCACGAAACCATGAGCATCATGCCTGACAAGCGCTAAAAGCCTTCGAAGCTCATTTGATTAAGCGAATATCGTAGGAGAATCGGAAGCTCTAATGGTAGATTGCGTACGGATTTGTTCATCAGATGATCACGTCTTACTTGCCTCGGGAACAATTTAAACAAATCAGAACTAATCTACGAATCCTTCCATATTGTTCACTCGCTGCCGTCATTTCCTCTTTGCATATTGTGATTTCCTGTTCGGTCCAATATTTAATCCTTGCTGACTATGATTTTTTTTCTTCTACTGTTGCAGAAAGCTTGCGGAACTGGGATATCGCAGAAGTGCACAAGCGTGCAAGGAAAAGATTGAGCAGGTGAACCTAACATCCGATAAAGCTAAAGACGGGAAGAGCTTTATGCTGTTTGGCGAGCTTGAAGCTGTTTGCAATGGTGGAAGCCGTGTGAATAATGGCGGGGCCACTAATGCTGCTTTGCCGGAAGAAGTACCTGCAAAACCTGAGCAACAAAACAAGAAAAAGAGAAAAAGGAAGCACCTGGCTTCGATCAAATTATTCTTGGAGAACCTGGTAAAGCAGCTGTTGGAAAACCAGGAGGCCTTGCACGGTAAGTTTCTGGAGGCCATAGAACGCCGAGATCAAGAGAGGATAAATAGAGAAGAGGCCTGGAAACGCCAAGAAATGGCGCGTTTAACAAGGGAGACAGAATTGCGCGCTCAAGAGTACGCCCTTGCCTCGACGCGAGAGGCCGCCATTGTTGCGTTCTTGCAGAAGATCACCGGTCAAGACTTGAAGCTCCCTGAAGCGCCGGTGCCATCCCACGCTACAGAAACTCAGGAAGATCACCAGATATCTTGTATGGATAAAGACCTTTCCGATCCCAACGGGAAGAGATGGCCTAAGCCTGAAGTCCAAGCTTTGATTCGCTTACGCAGTAATTTGGAGCCCAAATTTCAAGAGCCAGGGCCTAAAGGACCACTCTGGCAAGAGATATCAACGGGAATGGCGTCTCTAGGCTTCACCAACCGCAGTGCCAAGAGATGCAAGGAGAAATGGGAGAACATCAATAAATATTTCAGAAAAACCAAAGATAGCATGAAGAAGCGACCCGAAAATGCCAAGACTTGTCCATATTTTCACCAGCTGGATGTTCTTTATCGTAAAGGAATTCTTTCCTCCCCAAACAAGTGCAACAGAGTCGATCAGAACAGTAATTCCTCGGACGCAATGCTAGAAGATCAGGGCCACGGTCATGAGAGTAATCACAAAGATGATCTCCGTGAACATATTCAGGCTTCCCGCTCAGACTCCGAGCATATAATATCCGTAATGCCTGCGGAGGCCGAAGAAATTACCCCGGCAAATGACAACGATAACGTTTATTTCTTTCGGAGTCCTGATCCCGTTGATCATGGCCACCAAATGACAAAATTGAAGAAAATTCTGCCTGCAAATAATCACAAAACTCCAAATTCTGCGAGTCCAAACGTCGAATCTGGTACGACAACAAGAAATACGGGAGTGTTTTCGACTGATAACAACAAAACAGCTTTAGTGATGGAAAGAATGGCGAAAGATATGTTGGAAGCGCAACAGCAGCAGCAAAAGAAACTCTTGGAAGAGTTCGAAAGGCGGGAACAGAACCAGAATCAGCATCTTCATCAGCATCAGCAGCATCAAGAGCTTAGAGACCAGGAGGAGTTTCGCTGTCAACAAAATGAACTGAAATTAATACAAGAACGCTCGCAATCTGCAACGCAGTCTGCACTAATGGCTTTAGTAGATAAACTGACTGCAGAAATCGCTGGCGGTTATTCCATCCCCGTACCTTCGGCCAAACGATGAACGCACGAGCACTCAGGTACCTTAATCCCAAGATCAGGTGAATATATATATATATATGCATTGGCCTTGAATTTAATCAAGCATTTAGACTTTTCTATTTTGTAAGAAAACGAACGGCGATGTTTATGTACGATAAAACTGTTATATAATTTGTGTTTTAAAGACTCTGAAACATTATTTAACGGATTTTAGAGCAGCATTGATCAGTACTTTCCATAATATGAGCTTCCTTTCTTACATGCAAAATTCTTTATAGCAATTCATACAAAGGAGGAATGCCAGTTTACTCGTCTTTCTCTGCAAAAGATTTCAATACTATAGATCTTTCTTATGTCTTTATTTCCCCCCTCCGTGAGTGCATCACAGAAATTGATCAACTGCAATCCCAATGGATTTGTTGAAGAAATATACGTCGAAGCAATAAATATGTGTCACTAATTTCTGCTTGCTTCATAATTCAAACAGTATCCATTTCTAGGTCTGGTTATTGTCTTTTCATGGGAGTTTGGACATCGGACGATCGTTTCAAAGCCTACATACTAGAATTTCCAGACATGGACCTTGACGAATTACTTGAATTTATTGATATGTAGCCATAAAATTTGCCTGCAACAAATTTCTTTCCTGGTGATGGCTGACAAGGAATTCAACAGATGTGGATTTTTGTTGTTGAAATGCTACCGATGGCAGCTCAACTGTACATTTTCAGTTTAGTGAACAGTTCACAAGATCTACTGCCGCTTGTTCACCTGTTTTCCACCAAATAAACTCAACTGTGTTACAGCTTCACATGCTGCTCTCAATCATCTCCCATGAAATGCACACATCCCCCGATTCCTGTCTGTATATCAGATGAAATAATTCATTACTCATTTAATTCCATATCCTTCCCCAGACTATTTCTGTATTTCGGATCTCACTGCATGCAAAACAATAGAAAATATGATAAAAAGGCTGTTAATCAAAATATTATATTCTATTCTGCGTTGGCAGGAGCGGGGACTCTCACTGATCCCTATGATCCCTATAGCTGAAGGAAACTTCAACCGTCTTATGCTTTGGGCTTAGGAACAGTCTCTAATAAAGAAGTAGAAGAGGCTACCTCTCTTCGTTACTAAAGGGCTAAACTGGGCTAAGATTAGCAACACTCTCTAATAAGGAGGTAGAAGAGGCTACCTCTTCGTCACTAAAGGGCTAAACTGGGCTAATGTTAGCCGTTGCTAAGCACATTCAATACTTAATTGTTTTGGGAGATTCCAGCATAATTGTCAATTCAATGATGAAGAAAGGTTCTCCAATCTTGACTAAAGTACAATATGAGGTTTCAAGATTCCAAGACATCACCTACTTTCATGTTCTCTATAACCACAATAAACAAGTTGATTTAGTGTCTAATATGGCAATAAAAGTAAAAATGGGGTGCTTTGGCCAAATGGAGTACTAACTACCCAAATCATTCCATAATCCTCCCAAGGTAATTGTCAATTTAATGACAAGTACCATGACTAAAGCGAGGCTTCAAAATGCCAACACATCACCTATTTTTCATGTTCTCGAATAGACTTGTTGATTCGGTGGCTAATATGGCAATAAAACTAAAAATGGGGTGCTTTCCCAGACAACCTACCTTCATGTTCTCAAGAACCACAATAGACAAGTTGATTCAATGGCTAATATGGCAATACGTTGGGCAAATGGGGCACAAACTACCCAAATCATTCCATAATCCCCCTAAGGTAATTTAATGACAAGTATCTCAATCATATCATACCATGTGTCCCTCACACTCAACGAGACCTAACATCCCCTCTCACATGTCTAAGGTAACAAGGACGAGAGGTATTGGAGCCATGGATTTATTTCTCTTCAAGACAAGTGGGATAATGACTAGTTTGTTTTCTTTGGTTTGGCTTTCTCTTTGTTGTTTCTTCTTCAATTGAGTATTGGAGCCATGGATTTATTTCTCTTCAAGGCAAGGCAAGTGGGATAATGACTAGTTTGTTTTTTTTGGTTTGGTTTTCTCTTTGTTGTTTCTTCTTCAATTGAGTTTTTTCTGTGCTTAATTTTTTTTATGTTTATATCCATGTTTTTTTATATGGTTGTCTTATTTTTAATGTTGGTTTTTTAATTAAAGTTATAGTTTTAAGTTTTTTTTTTGTATTTTGGTTTTAGATTTATTTGTATATTTGGTTTTTTCTCCATTTCAATTGTGGTTCTTAGGCGGATTTTGAGTTTCATTTTGGCTTTTTGTATGTTGATTTTGATCTTCATCCATTCTGTGCCTATCTTATAGCTATTCAATTTTAGCTTCCCCAAGACTTTGTAAAGTGGTGTTGAAAGAATTCTCCTTACCTCTTATGTAGGTTTTGATTTAGAGCTCTGATAGAGATAATCTTTTTTATATATGTTTGGAGGCCTGACAACTCTCATCTTTATTTTCACTAACTCCTTTGCACAATACGGGTCTTCGTGACCTAATTGAGCTAAGGAGAATTTTAAGGTCTGATGAAGACATGGTACAAGGAAATAAGGCCTCTAACCTTTCCCTCTTCACTATATTCAATGAATATGAACAACATTGTATGGCATGAATAATAGAAATTATGATTTCAGAGCTAGGGGAAAACAAGGTTGAGAACAAAGTGATTCATATGATACAAGCTATACAAGCTATTGACATAAGCAACAAGTCACCATACCTTTATTTAGCATATGTTTCTTAAAGAAATCAGTGTATTAGGTGTTTTCTATAAGATTTACTTTAGTAGACACATTTGAGAAATTTTGTCAACGTTATTAAACTTAACTAGTGTTGTCAGCTTTGTTAACCATTTTTTATAATATAGTGTTGTCAACTTTGTTAACCATTTTTTATAATATAATTTACTAAATTATGTTAAATTTGTTTTCATATTCTATTATAATATAATGAAACCATTATATCAATTAGGTTTAGATTTAGCTGAGATGATTGGTTGGGAAGAACGATCTCTGTCATATTAAGCTCTTAATCACAACAAACCAATCTTTATCTCTTTGAAAGATTCATAGAAATTATGAATATCTCCTCAATTCAATAGATAAATGTGCTTTATATCCTTCGGAGAGGATAAAGGTTTATAGGCCCTTTGTTCATTTCCTTCGGAGAGGATAAACAGATTTGAGCAAGCTACTCACTATACGGAGGAGTAACTCAAATAGTATATATATTGGTAATTTATTAGAAGACTTGATGAAGCGTGATAAAAGAATTGCGAAGGCACCCGGGTGTGTTTATGGATGTGATTGTATTTGAGGAGGGATTTTTCAATATTTGTGTTAATTAATGAAACCAAAACCTTAAATTTAGATTTGGTGTCGGAGTAAAGTCATTGCCTCTTTTAAAGGCATTATGCTTGAAGTTTGAGGTTTTAAGTTTAGAGGTAAACATGTGAAGCCGAAGTAATGTGTGTTGTCGTTTGAAATCTGCACTCTAGACCTTGGAGCTTGCTATTGTTCTTTGATTGTTAAAAGTTGGAAGCCAAGCCTACCATTTAGTACCTCTTCTCACACGCTACAAGTAACCGTCATGACATAAATAGCTTATGATGTTGTAGTAAATTGAAGAATAAAGTTTTATTATTAAATTTAGACATTTCAACAAGAGAGACTATATATATATATATATATGAAGAATAAAGTTTTATTTTTTTTTAATTTGGACATTTTAACAAAAGAGACAATTTCTAGATGCTTGAGTTCCAAAGATACACATGTATAAGTTGTTGAAAATTTGGCACTATCTAATTTTTCTGCTAGGTTTAATAGGTTCTTAGTATGGATTACAAAAAATTATGTTGATAAGTATAATACTTATAGAAAACTACTAAATTTTTTACAATTCTAAAATACATTTCCTAAATTCATTTTCCTTCTCAACTATGACAACTCCCAACTTCCTTTTCTGCAACTTTGGCCTTTTATCTTCCTTGTTGCTAAGGCTAGGCATAAAATGGTTGTTTGTTAGTGGATAAAAAGACCTTCCGCACACCTACCCTCTTTCTGTAGAGATCCATGTACTCAACACAATCTGAGACAAATGAGATTCATTCCCGCGGGAGGTCGCATTATGCTCACTCCCTCTTGATTTCTTTTTTCAAAACCTGTATAAAAGTAAGTATGACCTTGAGATCTTCAAGGGTCGTTTCAAACCCTATATCAAAGGATCCCATATGACCTTGTCATTAATAACCAAAGTTCCCAACTCTTTTTTTGTTGTTTGATTCACTAATCAATTTGCTTCCTCATTACTCTCTCTTAAGATATGATAATACCTCAGCTGTAATAATTTGGAGGCCAATTGACAGATTCGACATAACATTTAGGCCAACCTTGTATCATTTGGAAAATGAGGAAAGGGAATATTTGCAAACAATTACCTTCTGCACTTCATTTCCCTAGGCGGTCTTCAATCCTTGATATAAGCCATAAGTATTTACCAAGTTATTAGACAAGAGATCTAAACCCCATGAGTACGTTACTTGAATTGTTCCTCCTGGGTCATAAATGTAAGTTTTAAACATTTTACAGTAATGCAATGCACACATAGATTCTTAAAAGCATAAAAGAACACAATTGAAATCACACATATACACAGATATTTACCTTGGAAATCCAAATCGAGAAAACCACCAACCTATTTAGGATCATACCTCTAATTTGTATTCATCATCTCACTTTATTATTTACAATACAATATAAATAAGATCTCTTAGCATCCAAAACCCCTAATTCATTGACTCGGATTAGACTACAACGCTAATTCCTTAATCAGAATTAGAAAACCATGGACTAAGCCACAAATCTAACCATGCCCCAAAAAACTGCCAAAAGCATGAAAACTGCGTGCTGAAAACCGCTAAAAATAGATGCAAAAGAATGCCCAAAAAAAATTCCAAGAGGCTCCATCCCCTACAACCCTCG
>ML811960.1:130175-145045 GCA_009831015.1 Picea engelmannii
AACAAAAGAGAATATATATATATATATATATATGAACAAGAGAGACAATATCTATATATATATAGTTTTATTATTAAATTCAGACATTTCAACAAAAGAGAATATATATGTATATATATGAAGAATAAAGTTTTTTTTTTTTTTTAATTTGGACATTTTAACAAAAGAGACAATTTCTAGATGCTTGAGTTCCAAAGATACACACGTATAAGTTGTCGAAAATTTGGCACTATCTAATTTTTCTGCTAGGTTTAATAGGTTCTTAGTATGGATTACAAAAACTTATGTTGATAAGTATAATACTTATAGAAAACTACTAAATTTTTTACAATTCTAAAATACATTTCCTAAATTCATTTTCCTTCGCAACTATGAGAACTCCCAACTTCCTTTTATGCAACTTTGGCCTTTTATCTTCCTTGTTGCTAAGGCTAGGCATAAAATGGTTGTTTTGTTAGTGGATAAAAAGACCTTCCGCACACCTACCCTCTTTCTGCAGAGATCCATGTACTCAACACAATATGAGACAAATGAGATTCATTCCCGCGGGAGGTCGCATTATGCTCACTCCCTCTTGATTTATTTTTTCAAAACCTATATAAAAGTAAGTATGACCTTGAGATCTTCAAGGGTCGTTTCAAACCCTATATCAAAGGATCCCATATGACCTTGTCATTAATAACCAGAGTTCCCAACTCTTTTTTTGTTGTTTGATTCACTAATCGATTTGCTTCCTCATTACTCTCTCTTAAGATATGATAATACCTCAGCTGCAATAATTTGGAGGCCAATTGACAGATTCAACATAACACTTAGGCCAACCTTGTATCATTTGGAAAATGAGGAAAGGGAATATTTGCAAACAATTACCTTATGTACTTCATTTCCCTAGGCGGTCTTCAATCCTTGATATAAGCCATAAGTATTTACCAAGTTATTAGACAAGAGATCCGAACCCCATGATTACGTTACTTGAATTGTTCCTCCTGGGTCATAAATGTAAGTTTTAAACATTTTACAGTAATGCAATGCACACATAGATTCTTAAAAACATAAAAGAACACAATTGAAATCACACATCTACACAGAGGTTTACCTTGGAAATCCAAATCGAGAAAACCACCAACCTGTTTAGGATCATACCTCTAATTTGTATTCATCATCTCACTTTATTATTTACAATACAATATAAATAAGTTCTCTTAGCATCCAAAACCCCTAATTCATTGACTCGGATTAGACTACAACGCTAATTCCTTAATCAAAATTAGAAAACCATGGACTAAGCCACAAATCTAACCATGCCCCAAAAAACTGCCAAAAGCATGAAAACTGCGTGCTGAAAACCGCTAAAAATAGATGCAAAAGAATGCCCAAAAAAAATTCCAGAGGCTCCATCCCCTATAACCCCCGAGACTCGGGAGGTTGTCGCCCCCCTTTGACCCCCCCGCTATGCCTGGTGCAACACATCTCGTGGGGTTGGTTGTGCAAAGAATATAGCACATACCCAACACTCTCCCACTTGTGTTTTTCTTTGCATACATGGGGTCACAAGAATACATAGTCAACAATCCAAGGAAGTAATGCCCATTGTTTCTCTATATAAGGAGAACTTCTCAGTGATCAAAGACTTTGTCAATGAATCTACAACATTCTTCAAAGTGTCAACCTTCATCAACAACACCTTCTTGTCTTCAACCATGTTTCTCACAAAGTGATACTGAACATCAATATGCTTTGTCTTTTTAAATGATAAGTTGGGTTCTTTACTAGGAAGATTGTACTCTGATTGTCACAATCTACCTTACAACTTGTTGTACCAACCCAATGCTTGAACACAATTTCAGTTACCATACTGCTTCCTTGCTTGCATGAGTGATTGTCATGTATTTAGCTTCTATAGTTGAGAGTGCCACTACAGACTGTCTTTTTCTCATCCAACTGATTGCTCCTCCAAATAGGTTAAACACATACCCACTTGTAGATATTTTGTGATTCAGATCTCCAACCCAGTTTATGTAATGTACCCCATTACCAAACTGCTCTAATACCATAATGTAACGTACCCCATTACCAAACTGCTCTGATACCATAATGTAGCGTACCCCGTTACCAAACTGCTCTGCACCATAATGTAACGTACCTTGTTACCAAACTGCTCTCATACCAATTTGTAGCATACCCAACCTACTACTGAGCAATGCTACTCCAAAACCTAATGCGCATATTCTACTCTCTAACATTGATCTATGTAGAAATACTTGAGTAACATGCTCAACCCCCGAGCTAAGTCGCACCACCCAAACTTTTCTCTTCTAACACAACTTATAACAGCAGAAGTAACTCAATACAATTGCGCACAAGCATAATGAGCACACAACATTAATGTGTGTGCAAACCACTCTGAACATGCGATCATTATTGTGTGTGCAACCTTTCCGGTGTCACACACAAATTTTGTTTTCCTTGTGTGCACAGACTGTTTCCCTATGCACACAAGTGAATCCATCCTATTGTGCACACAAAGATTTTCCTACGCACAACCATTCTCACCTCGCCTCGGAGACTCGTGGCCATTATTATAAGGTTAACTTAATAGGAATAACTAACAAGAACTTTCATACTCCAGATGTACGACTACAAATATTGAATATCAACACCACACATACTTGTGCAAGCAGCATTATACAGAATAATAACAATTACTTATATGCAACATCACACAAGAATTAAACCCATATTAAACATAGATAATTAATCACACAGTAAATGAGACAAGCACATAAAGAACACTTATCTTTTATGAAAAGTCACCAACTATGTGCAGAACTTAGACGTTCCTTCAAGCCATAGAATTTGTTGCTCATATACTTTCAACAACATATCACCATCGAGCTAGGTCCTAAACTCCACCAAGGCAAAGGGGTTCCTAATGTCAGGCTAAGGTCTGTAATCAACAGATATGTTCAGTCTAAGGTGCCACTATTACAACTATCCTACAGTCTCTCATTCCCCAGATGCATGTCCCACACAAGGATGTGTGTCCCTTCTCTACTCAACAGTCCCTCAGTTGCCCCACTTCCCTTCCAGAGCTTCAACAACAGGTTAGACAGGAAGTCTCAGAGCCTTGTAACTAATGCCTAGCGCAACAAGAAACAATTCCCAACAAAACTCTCAACTGGAGAGAATGTTCATGAGCCTGACAACCTACCTCTTCGACAACAAAAACTAAGGTTACAATACATAAACTCATTTACAATATTTTCTCAACATATGAGGTAATAGTCATATTTTTTCAGTTGGTCCAACCCCTTCTGCACATGAGAAATGAATGGTTCCCCCAAAATACACTAAGGCCAACAATATATATTGCATGTCTAAAACTGGACACTTGTCACCTTCAGAACTCGCTTTAGCCACTTGGTGACTCATTCCCATCCCTCGGGAACATAGGATAAATAATTATCCATAAATTACAATATTTGGAAATATTAGTAAAATATTCCCTTGGACTTAAGTCCCCCCTTTTCCCTTTTCGGTGGAGTTAGCCCCCTGTCTCTTTTTGTATGATCTTTCTGCGTGCAACAATGTGATATTATTAATAACTTGAGTGTGATTACATTTTACAAGGATAGGCGCACTGACCTATTTGCATCTCGGCTTACCAACCTCATAACCACACATGTTCTTCAGCCTCAAATACATATACATCCTTATATATATATATATATATATATAGGTAATCCTTACGCAGTTACCCAGGTGCACGCAACACTATGGAATGTGTGCACCCTTCACTTGATGTGCAACCACGCACACTTACCCAATTGTGCGCGACACTGTGAAATGTGCGCACCCTTTCTTTGATAACAATCCTCGTGCATTACTCGGGTGCGCGCAAAACCAAAACTTGGTACCAATGGCTCACCAACCTATCTGTACAATTACAAAGGGTTTCAAATTAGGGACATTATATTCTACATCAATAAATCATGTATGTCCAACACTCTATCCAATCCTAACCTTCCTTGGTAGCACAATCCGTAACTAGAAGTGCCCACACAAATACCTGAAAACCTCTTTATTGTTGTTCAATGCTCCTTCCCCAGTTTTGACATATACCTACTCAAAATTCTCACTACATGTGCAATGTCTAGTCTAGCACAGACCATTGCATGCATCAAACTTCCAACCACACTAGCATACATAACACAAGACATGTCCTCTTCCTCTTCATTTTCATTGGGACATTGATCTATAGATAACTTTACACCTACATGAATAGGAACCATAACCGGTCTACATTCCTGCATATTGAACCTCTACAATATTATCTCAACATATTTCCTCTGATTTAACCAGTTTTTTATGTTTACCCGATCTCTTTTAATTTCCATGCCCAAAATTAAATTTGTAGCACCAAGATCCTTCATGTCAAATTTAGAGGACAACTAAGTTTTTACATCCTAGATAATCTCCTTGTCATTTCCTATCAACAACATATCATCCACATACAAGACCAAATAAATAAGATGATCACCGACTAATTTGAAATACACACAGTGATCGGCTTTGTTCCTTTTGAAGTCAAGTCCCAACATATACGTATCAAATTTTTTATACCACAACCTTGGTGATTGCTTTAACCCATATAGGGACTTTTTCAACCTGCATACCAACTCTTTCTTTCTCTTCACTACAAAACCTTTTGGTTGATTCACATGTAGATTTATTCTTCCAGATCCCCATGTAGGAATGTTGTCTTCACATCCATGTGTTCTAATTCAAAATCAAAAGAAACATCAACAGATAAAAGAAATCTAATAGAAGTTAACATGGAAATAAGAAAAAAAAAATCAATAAAGTCAATTCCCTCTACCTGGGAATAACCTTTGCTACTAATTGAGCTTTGTATTTCTCCACTTTTCCTTCTGCATTTAACTTTTTAAACACCCATTTGATTCCAATTGGATTTCTTCTAGTCGACAACTCCACTATATCCCAAGCCTTAATCTTGTCCAACGTTACCATTTCTTTCACCATGGCCTTTTTCCAAAGTTTTCCATCCTCTTAATCCATTGCCTCCCTCACAATTCTAGGATCATCATTAGTAATAAACAAAACAAAATTTGAATGGAAATCAGGGGGAGTATACCTTTTCCGGTTGCCTTCTTGCATGAACCAATCTCCTCAATATTGGAGTATGATACTCTTCTTCTTATTATTCATGTTTTTATGTAGAGTCTAATTCATTATCCTTCAATTCAAACTCTATTTTCTTTGGTCCTTCCTCCCTTGGTTGGAGGAATTCATGTTTTACAACATCTTTGATTTCTATAAATACCACATCTTAGTTATACATTGCCTTCTTAGTTTCCAGGTTCCAAATACTATAACCTTTCAGGCCATCTTTATAGCCAATAAAGATATACTTCTTCAGTTTGATTATCCAATTTACTCATGTTTTCCTTTCGAACATGTACTTAGGCATCACAGCCAAACACCCTTAGATGTGTAAGAGAGGGTTTCTTACCAGTCCATACCTCGTGTAGAGTCTTGTCATCTAGCATTGATGAGGGTGATCGATTGATCAGGTAACATGTAGTACCCACTACCTCTGCCCAGAATTTGTGTCCTAACCTGGCACCATTGAGCATGCTCCTTGTTTTTTTCATTAGCATCTTGTTCATCCTTTCTGCAACTCCATTTTTCTTAGGTGTGTATGGAGTAGTCTTCTTCCCTGCTATACCACACTTCTTACATAATTGTTCGAATTCATTTCTGCAGAATTCTCCACCATTATTCGTCATCAACACCTTAATTATTTTCTCTATCTGATTCTCCACAAGTGTTAAGAATCAAAAATCTAAATACAAAATACACCAGAATAGATCCAAGAAGAATATATGAAAACCACACTTTATTATATCAAAACCCTTGAGGTACGGCAACACCATACAATGGATCCTATTATGGAAGGGATCCTCTCATGTTCATTTGTCTCTTCAATGGGGCAACCTCCTAATGAGCTACAGCTCCAAATACAATACTTCTCTTCATATCCCATTACATTGTTTGAACCTCTTTATATAGTGCTACCAACCACCTAAGAACATTCTAGAGGAGGAACCTTCTAGAAGTATAACCTTCTAGTAAATCATCATACATTTATTATATCTGACTACCATAGTGGGCCTTATTTAATACTATAGTGGACCTAGTCCACCTTACATTGAATGACTTCCACTATTATCACTATGGACCCTCTGCCCCCCCCACTACCTCTCTAGCTACCTAACATTTCATCCCCCTTATGAAAGCGTTGTCCTCAATGCTTGGTATGAGGGTGTACAACCATATACCAAAGTCCCATGGATAAGTATGGACCATAGTTCTAAAGTAGACTAGAGAACTAGAGTCTCATGTAGGAATGCAAGCCACCATGTTGAAGTAGTCCAACTGCCAGTGTAAATCTGCATCCCATGTCCAAGTGCTTGTGTGAACTCCATGTTGAAGATATAGAAACACCGTAGCCAACTGAAAATGATGCTCCAAAGAGAGACATTGGTCTAGTGGATCAAAATATGTAGAACCGGAAAAAAAATCATCCACTACTACTGGAGAATAATAAAAATGAAAAAGTGTGTGCATAGAAATCTCTTGTCTTCTCTCCAGGATGTGCTCTACAGAAGGCGGCGTAGAGTCATCAAATAGAAGATGAAAATGGTTTTCATCCTAGAAATTACAACTATCCATATACCAATCATAACAAGAATCCTCAAAATTATGTCAAGCATGTGCCTCTCGATTATATTCATCCCTGATGTCCTGTATAATTTATCTCTCTTGCATTCCAAGTGTAATCACTTGAAGTTTTTGAGCACCTGTATCAAGGGCTTCAATCCTCTGTGTAATTTCCATGAGAAGTCGAATATCCATTGGAAATACCAAATATAATATACCAAAAGAAAGATATTAAAATTATATATCCAATGGAACTGATCTGGTAGCAATCTGAGCACCCTATGAAAAGTTATGAACTCTACAGTCCCGCTGTCATCACAAAAAACCCTCAAAAATGACTGATTTTAAATTAGCGATATCTTCACTTCCAGAGCTTCAATTTAGATGATTTTTTATTTTAAATTTGGTGAAATTGTGAGAGGAACTCAGATCTACGATTTGTTTTGAAAAATTCATCCCCAGGTACTACATAAATCAAAAATAAATAAATAAATAGATAAATAAATTAAAAAACATGCAATCGTCTGCGAAAAAAACCATGAAAATAACATATTTTAAAACTTCAATAACTTTACTTCTCGGACTATGTTTTGAACAATTTTTTTTTAATTTGGTGTTTTTCTGAGAGGAACTCAGATATACAATCATTTTCTACAAATTTTGCATAGAAATGCACATAAATCATCCGGAATGTCGCGACCCTCTTTGGCTTCTTCGGAAAATAGAAAAAAAAAATCTCACAATTCCTGCCAAGGAAAGTGCTCGGATACCACTTGTTAAGTACCAAATACTGAAGACAAAGCATCATAATAGATATAGAAAAATATATGAAAACCACACTTTATTATATCAAAACCCTTGAGGTATAGCAACACCATACAATGGATCCTATTATGGAAGGGATCCTCTCCTGTTCACTTGCCTCTTCGAGGGGGAAACCTACTAATGAGCTTCAACTCCAAATACAATACTTCTCTTCATGTCTCATTACGTTGCTTGAACCCCTTTATATAATGCTACCAACCATCTAAGAACATTCTAGAGGAGGAACCTTCTAGACATATAATCTTCTAGTAAGTCATCTTACATTTATTATATCTAACTACCATAGTGGGCCTTATTTAATACTATAGTGGATCTAGTCCACCTTACATTAAATGGTCTCCACTATTATCACTATGAGCCCTCTAGGCCCCCCCCACTACCTCTCTAGCTACCTAACGAATAACACTCCTCAAGCAATGTTTGTTTGTTACAATGAAAATATTCTTCATTATGCTCCAATACATTGCTTACACATCTTTATATAGCATTTTCTATCTTATAGGAACATTCTAGAGAAGAAATCTTCTAAAAAGCCTATCTAACTACCATAGTGGGCCTTATTTAATAATATAGTGGACCTAGTCCACCTTACATTGAATGGATTCCACTAATAATACATAACAACATTCCCATTGGGTACCTCCCTAGGTATACTACATTCCATCCCCCTTCACATGTTTCATCCTCGAAACACAAGAAGAAACCATACAATATGATCAGCTAAGCAATGTAGCCAACTAGTACCAAGTATGACCATCCATCCATCCTAATGGGAGATGAACATGATGTCCAACTGATGTCTTGCCACCTTGATCTTGATCTGCATGATGTCGGTGTTGCCATGGGATTGGTTCTATAGCCTGATGTATTCTTGTAGTTTTGGTAGGCCTCCATACACCCCTTGATCGGTTTCCTTTCTGGTTCTTTGTTGGTGTATAAATGTGTTGATGTTCACTCCCTTCCCTTGATGATTGTTGTTTCTCTATATGATGTGGATGGCGATATACAACAACTGTAGGGATCTGTTCTTTTTTCTTCAAATCTGCAACACATTGTGTCTTTCAGTCAATGACCTCCTTAGCTTCTTTATTGTGTCTTTCTTATGGCTTTGCTTCATCACCTTCTGTAGACTCTACCTCTAATTCAACTTTGGACTCGGCAATAACTTCTTTGTTTTCCTCCATAGGCCATTATTTCTTACTAAAAGACACATCCTGCAATGTGATTTTCTTTTTCTTGTACCACAACTTCAAAAACTTCTTTTGCACATTAATATTAATGGTACCCACTGATTCTATCCAAGGATATCCCAAAACAATATCCATTTCATCCATATCCATAGCCTAAAAATATGAATGCAACACATATTTATCCATGGTAATCTTCAAATCTTTAACAATTTGAACATTTTCACCCTCAACCTATGTGCTTTGAATATTTTATACTGGAACTTGAGATCTTGAACATTGATAAAATTTTGCTACCAATTGGGGTTAATAGAAACAATGATATTTTCTTTATGAATACAACTATGAACTTGTAATATAGATTTGCTAGCTAAAAATAAACCCTTGGTGCTCTCTTCATCCTTACATTTTGTATGAGACCACCTATCTAAGAATAATTTTTCAAATTCTTCATCAGATACTGTTATTATTTGGGAATACTTAAGCGATGCCCACTAAATGGATACATCACCTTGTAAGTGTAAACTGACCAAATCTCTCCAATTCTTTTTATATGTTAACTTCTCTTATTTTATAAAATTTTCAATACTTGGGCCATCATCTTTTCTAGTAAAAGACAAATACATCTTTGAATAAATCTTCAATAAAAACCAAAGCTTAAAAATAACTCAATGTGCAAATCGTGTGGCTTTTTCCAAAAAAACCCTGAAAATGATCGAATTTAAAATGCTCATAACTTTACTTCCGAGACTCCATTTTGACCAATTTGTTTTTTTGAAATTGGGTATTATATATATATATATATATATATATATATATATATATATATATATATATATATATATATATATATATATATATATATAATTTGAAAAAATATAATGATTTATAAATAAATAAGTAAAAACATATAAATGAAAAATATAAATCACAAGTAATATATAAAGGTTTATTGGTAAACCTATTTCATATCTTAGAAATAAATATATAATGCAAGTAATAATATAAAAAATAATTTTGATAAATGAAGCTACATATCCAAATTTAGTCCTTATATATGAGGTTATAATGGAATTATAAGTAATGAGGCAACTGATAGTGAAATCTTTTTTTTTTTTTATGTTTTTTTGAAGTTTTTAGAAATCTCAATAATTAATTTCTTATTAGAAATTAAATTCAAAATTATGAATCCCAACACTAAAAAATAATTAAAATCAATAAAATTAGAGAAAGACATTTAATAGACTTAATATAAGACTTTAAGTGGCATTTTCACACCAAATGACTCAACATACACATTATTAATAATAAGTTTAAATAAAAGTGACCAACTTAGGCTTGTCTATATGACTGTCTATCACTTTTTCATCTTGAAAAGGAAAGCATAGTTAAAGATGGTGTGGTAAGTATAGGGAGTTTGTTAATGAGATATTAAAAAATACTTCTAATTTTACTAAATATTGATAAATACCTCCTCAAATCTTTTTGTTTAAACCCTTTCCCAATATATTTAAAAAAAAAAAAAAAAACTTTTTTTACTAGATATCCTTTATTTTTACCAAATACCTATTTTTATACTCCAATACCTATAAAATCCCTTTTACCCTACATCCTCCCCAATACTTACAATATATTTATCCTAATTTTCATAATTTAAAAACTTCCTTTATAAATAAACTTATAGCAAATTAGAAACTCCAAACAACAATGTATAGCTACTTCATATTCAACAACTCTACCATCAAGCTTGAACAATACAGTGTAGTGTAATATACAAGAGGAAAAGACAATAAGTCAAGGGTATATAAAGAGTTTATTAGTGAATCAACTTTGGATTGAAGATGAAAAAAAAGGTGATTAAAGTTGCTTAAAAAAAATTAGTAACCATCTTTAATTAGTAACACTTTTTAAAATCAAAGTTTCGGATCCATCCTTGAACAATTTTTTTTTTGATAAGTAACAATTTTTAAAACTCAAGTGACTAATAACTTAACTCATTGTTTTGTTAAGAAATGTTTTCATAAAGATGATTCTGAAATGAAATACGGATTGAAATGAGAACAGATTTCATGAAAGGATTTTAGGTGTTTCTCTTTACAAATTTGTACACTATTAAAAACTAAGGATTTTATTAGTTTGATAAGGAAGCAAAAGTATATATATATATATATAACGTTAGATGTGCAAAATGTATGATCATATATATTCGACGTTTAGTTTCCGTTTCTCGTAGTGCAGACTCGGGACGAGTGCAGTCAAGTTTTCGTCGTCTTGACCCGGATGTTGATATAAATTTGCAGGAATTATCGAATAGTATGTGGCTCTTCGTGTAACTGTTTGACAAACACATCCATGAAAGGTAGGTTAATATTTTTACGTTGAAAGAAAGGCGTACACCTATTGACAATGGGCAGATTTAATAGGGGTTTAGTGCTTAATAAGTTTTTTATAGACAGGATTAAATATGGCTGGAATATTCTTAATAGTCACACAAAATAAATGGCTGTTATTTCAATCATTAACTTCCTAGCGATTATAAAGACATCTGTTTATGTGTTTACTTTTTTACATTTACCTAATCATATTTAAAAATTACTTTGATAGGTAACTGTTGCCAAATAAGTGATTAACAGAAATTAAAATATTAACACCAGATAAATGAAGCTTAACCTTTTATTTGTTATTCAATAATAAAATTTAATATATTATTTTAAAGATTATTTTCATCTTATCAACCTTTCGGCATTGATCAGCCACAATTATATGACTGTGCTAGTCCTAAATTTACTTGAAAAATTTGATGCAATTGGATTGGATTGTGTGTTGATATCGTTACAAAACCTCTTTACCTAATCTCTCTTATGGTGTGGCCAACTGACTAAAGTCTATGTCTGGTTATTGTCTTTTCTTACTAGTTTGAACTTTGGATAATCGTTTCAAAGCCTACGTAGTAGAATTTCCAGGCATGGACCTGGACGAATTAGCTGAATTTGTTGATCTGTAGCCATAAATTTTGACTGCAACAATTTCCATAACTAGTGCCTGCTGACAAGGAAATCAAAAGATGTGGACTTTTGTTGTTGAAATGCTATTGATGGCAGCTCTACTGCACATTTTTTTAGTGAAGAATTTACTAGATCTACGTTAGCTTGTTCACCTGTTTTACCCGAAATCAACTTGGAAGTGTTACAGCTTCACATGCTGCATTCAATCATTTCCCATGAAATGCATACATCGTCCGATTCCTGTCAGTATATCTCATGATTTCATTTTTTACTCATTTTCTTCCATATCCTTTCCCAGGCCATTTCTGTATTTCGGATTTCACTGGATGTAGAACCATGGAAAATATGATAAGAAGTCTATTCATCAAAATATTCTTTTCGATTCTGATATAAATAAATCATTCATACTTCTATCTTTAGCTATGGTTGGATTGTTGGAATTTTTCTCAATCTCCATGGCTTTACAAATCAATCTCAATATCTGTGAAAGATGATCTTCGTTATATTCATTTTCTGAATTCTATAGATAAATGTTTTTACAAACCAATCTCAATCTCAATCTCTGTGGAGAGTTTATCTTCGTTAGCACTAATGCTCATGTCCTCAATTCAATAGTAAAGGGTTTTACAAACAAATCTCAATTTTTGTGGGAAATGATCTTAGTGAGTAATAATTCTCATCTCCTCAATTGAATAAATAAATGGTACTTTGGTGCTTTGTATTGTCGTCAATTTTTTTAATTATGTTAAGTTGAATATTTGTTCTATATTTGTCAACTAAGTTTTGATTATGGTTTGGTTTGATTTAACTTTTGACTTAAAAGAAATTGAAAAAAATAATATTTACTTTAGATTTATTTATGTTTAATATTTTTTTATTATTATTAAATGATGAAAATTTTCTAGCTTTCTACCATTGAATCTTACCTATTCTTTTGAACTATATTTATTTATTTTTATTAAAATTATTTATATTATATTATTTATTAAAAGTTTTCATAAATACGTAAAAGACGATCAAGGTTTATAGGCTCCTCAGCAAGTGACTGGGAGGATAAAGTCTTATGAGCCTTATTATATTTATTCTTTCTAGAATTATTTATATTATATTATTTATTCCAAAATTTCATAAATACTTAAGAGACCGTAAAGGTTTATAGGCTCTTCGCACAGCAAGTGACTGGGAGGATAAAGTCTTATGAGCCCTTATATATTGGAAGCGTAGAAACCTCGTATGCATATGCCACAAGGACCAGGAATCTCATAAATACTTGGGAGAGGATAGTTTCTTATCGGCCCTTTAACAGATTTGAGAAAGTCGGCAGTAATTTAAACAATATTTATATATTTATATTGGTGATAATTAAACAGTATTTATATTTATATTTATATTTAGGTTGTATATCTGTTTTGGATTTTTTTATTCTTACTGGGTTTGTTTATATAGTTTATCAGAGTCATAAGAATGGGAAATTTCATGAATACTCGGAGAGGATAAGGATAAAGGTTTAGTAGGGGGTTCGCACATTTGAGCAAATGACTGGAAGAGGATAAAGTATTATGAACCCTTATATATAGGAAGTTTAGAAAAAATAGTATTTATTTGTTATAAGAAAAGAATCAGTATAAGTATTATAAGTATAATTATTTAGGAGAGGATAGTTTTTTATGGTTTTTGTTTTTTCAGAATTTATAAGTTCAAATTTACCGAAGGTAAGGTATATATATTTTTTAGACTTTAGCATTTAAATGATTGTGTCTAGAAAAATTCAAAGAAAAAAGATTCCCAAGTATTATAAATATAAGTATTTAAAAGAAGATAGTTTTTTATGGTCTTTGTTTCTTCAAAATTTATAGTTCCAAATTTAAAAGAGATAAAGTATATACACTTTCTTAGCACTCAAATGGCTGTACTGAAGAAAATTCAAAGAAGAAGGATTACTAATTAAATGATTCAAAGAAGCTTAATAAAAAGGATTGACCAGGGAGTAGGGTGTATTCATGAACGCGATTGTATTTAAAAAGGGCTTTCTTGGATTTGTATAATATGGTAGACATTATTATGAAACGAAACGTGGTGACGTGTGTGATTTCTCTGGTATACATTTCTTCTTGCTTTTTCTTGTGGTCTTTGATGGTTGAAGCTTAGCGTTTAAGCTTTGAGGTGATCCTATAAAGCTTAAGTACTATGAGGTATTTTTAGGAATATGCAGTCTAGAGTCTGGAGCTTATTATTGTTTTTCAACTGTGGAACTTGGAAAACCTGCTATTTAGTACCTCTTCTCACATATTATTTAGTATCTCTTTTTACATATTACAGTTATTTATGTCATGACATAAATAACTTGTAGAGTTTTATTATTTCATATTCAGACTTTTTAACTAAAAACATTTTCTACAATGTTAGAAATATGCTTCGGTTCTAAAAATTTAAAAATCTGAATTGTAAAATCAATCTTTCTTTTTATTATCTTCATTTTTCACTGCTTCATAGATTCAACTAATAATACCTTCTAAAGTTCCAACCCGCACATCTTTCTTGGCCAGGAAATAGAGCCAAGAAACAGAATTTGAGATTTAATAATTTAGTGATCATTGCAACTCTAGATGAATGCTCAAACTAAAAAGATGGATAGTAAATTTTAGTTTATGAAGACCAATTTAAAATGAACAAGTGTAGAAGTGATAAACAATTAAGTGTCTGTTTGTTTAAGAACAAATTTTGCATTTTTTTTTTGAAAAATCTTCTTCTATATTTGAATTCAATCAAGATCTATTGCGCTAACTTCATAAACATTAACTCAATTAATGAGAATGATATACACTACGAGTACTGCAGTCATATTATAGATGAAAGTGAAAATTTAAAAAGTCTCATGATAAAGTCTGTTTGCCATATAAATATAGGCTTGAGACTCACTGGGATGTTATTGAGTATTTGCCTATGAATTCCTTCGTTAGGGGATGATTTTATGGGAATGAATCTAAAATGAAATGAGAGAAGATATGATGAACGAATTTCAACTCTCTCTTTAAAATTTTTAAAAATAAGTGTTATATATATATATATATATATATATATATATATATATATATATATATATATAAAG
>ML811960.1:171890-187007 GCA_009831015.1 Picea engelmannii
ATCAACAACTACAACTGGGAATTCTTCCTTTAACACCATTGAAACATTCAAAACAAAATATTAACCCTAAATAAAAACAACATATAAATCATATACAAGAGATTTTTTACTGCAAAAAAAAAATGAATCAAATAATGGAAACAAAGATTTTACCTTGGAAACCCAAACTTGAAAACTAGCTTTAAATAGTTGCTCAGTTTTTATTTTAACAATCTCTAGTTATAATGGAGCTCATGGATTTCTGTGCATACTCTCATCCTTAGCCAAAAAACCTTAGAGAGTGAAAGTACAAGAAGAAATTGGAAGAGCTAGGTAATCCGAATTTAGCTTTTGTTTTGTCTCATTTATTTTTTTAACATTTGCATTTCTTTTAATAGTTTATCTAACCTTCATTAATTACCAAATTACACTTGCAGGGATTTACTCTTACAATCATTCTCTTGTTTGGATCTATTTCAAATCACACCTCTCCATGGAGAGGCTTTTTGGTCTCCAAAATCTTAGAGGAAACCAATTTGGATTAGTGTTCCTTTTGTCTGCTTCTCTGGAACATGGCTATAACTATGGTTCTTGGCTATAGTTCCAACTTTAACTCCTAGCTCTGGCTCTAGCTACTAGCTCTGGTTCTAGCTATGGCTTTATGAAGTCCAAGTCAAATTTTGGTCGATTTTCATTTTTGTTTAGTGAAATCCCAGCAGTTATGTCATCGCAAAACAATTCCACAAGAGGAAGTGTGGACTTCACTCTTTTGTTAGGATCTACTACTTCTTGGCATGGGAACGTTTCTTTGCATCAAACTCTGCAATCTTTAGATTTTGCATTTTGTCAATCAAAATTCATCCATTCCTCTGCTCAACAAGAGGCATGTGTATAGATATGTTCAAGTAGTGTGTGAGTGCTTCACTCTTACACTTTCTATCATCAGAATCAGATGCATTGAATGCAATTTTACATGCCCCTACCTATTGGTCGTAGGAAACTTTAAACATTGGTACGCTAGTTCACTAGATGGTGACTCATTCTTCAACTAAATTGCATGAAAAAAACATCTTCCCATGCTTGATATCCTTTTATTCTCTCTCTTGTTTCCATTGAACAATTGTTTGTTTTGTTGGTGAGGTTGACCTCTTGTGCTGCTGCAACTCCTTGGGTTGGAGATGTAGAGAACTCTTCATCCTCTTTACTCTTCACTCTCCACACTCTTCTCTTGGTTATGTGGTTTTTGGGGTGAAGCTCTGGATGAATTCATCACCAACACTTTGCTTCCCAATGGTCGTTCAAATTGGAGTGGTGGAAAAAGTTCTTAGAGTTGTTGTATGGATTGGTGAATACAATCATTTTCTCCTTGTGCCTATGAATTCCCTATTGGTTTGGGAAAACTTCTTTCCATTCTTCCCCTAAAAAAAATATATCTTGTGGCATGTGTTTTAATTCCCCTAGAAAGATACCTCCTAATGACCTTTCTTCTCGCAAAAGAAACATACTTTGGCATACCAACAACTGGAAGCTTTATGGCCTTTCTTCTTGCAACAATGAAAAAGAAGGGATATCTTACCTGATGCATACCTTTTGTTCTTTGTCTTCTTGTTCTAGCTAATCTTCTTGCCACTTCTTATGAGTATTGGTGTAGACTAAGTATTTACACTTTCCTCTTCAATTCCCTTCTACAATTTTTTATAAAAATGATGGAGTGGGAGTATGATTCCCTCTTTCTTTTCTATTACTCTTTATTCTGATGAGCAAGCCAACTCTGCCTTGTCTTTCACCTTCATAAATGTGGTCTTGGTGTTCATGGAATTTTCCTCTCTACCATCAAAACCTAGGCCTTCATGCTTGAACCTCAGGTCAACTACAATGGGGCTTATGATGCCTTGTCTTCTCTTACCTGGCCCTTATCCATCATAGCCCATCTACTTAAAACAATTTTGAACCAATGCCTTTGGTATGCTTTTCAAATTCACCAAAAGGTTTTTGAGAAATGTCTAAGGAAGGTTAGTTTACCAGATTTTTCTTGGTCATAGTGTTGGCTTCGACAATGTCAATGAAAGGTGGATTTGCTTCCTTGGTCTCTTGGGTAACTACTTGTATCTTTTCCAATGCCTCTTCCTTCTCTGTCAACTCTTTTTGTTGTTGAGCCATCATCTAAGTGAGCATGTCCTCCTGCCAGCTATCCATTTGGATGACCTTCTCTCCCAATTTCATAAGCTACACTCTTCTCTTGTTCCAATCTTCCATAACCGTAGTGAGGGAGTCTTGGCATTCATCAAATCACTTCTTTAGAAATAGAATCGGTTTGGAAAATATCTCAAGTTTCTTTTCCAACTATACCATTCTTTGGTCAAACATTTGAACCTTCTCCTTCAAGTGCTTATTCTCTTCGTGAAGCTACATATTGATGGCTTGCAAGTCTTCCAACCTTTCTCTTTTTTCTTTACCCATGCTAGGTCCACATTCTCTTCAATTTTATCACAAGTGCATCACAATGAAGGATTCAACTACTCTAATACCTTATGATCTATAAATGGGGGACTTATAACCCACTTAATTCACCAACATACATCCTTTGTAGAAATTAATTTTGTTCTCTATAAACTTTACTTAGTCTTGATTACAAGGCCTCTATTTTTAATGTAATCTTCACACCAAACAACCAGCTAACAATGTAGTGATAATCAAGGCTCCAACTTAAGTTTCCTTCTTGTTAATCACTAGGTAGTAATAATTCAAATCCAATTGCTTCATTCATGCTTCTATTTTAAAAATAGAAGTCACATCCAACTACTCACAAATTCGAGACATGTGGTTGAGCTAATAATAAAGTGTTAGGTTTTAATTGTGCAATTGTTTAGTCAATATATTGTAATGCTAGACGCAATGTTCAATTCAATGTTCTAGATTATATGCATTAATTTACTAACTATCCATTAAATTTGACTTAATTCAAACACTAACAATACCAAGTACTTTTCTCATAACTTTAATGAATAAACAACTTCATTTAATAATCAATTTAATTCACTTCTGGAATTAAAAGACAAAGACAAGACTATGGAATAGTCAATTATTACTTTTGGACCGTATTAGTATCCACAATGCTGGGCTCATAAGTGAAACACAACTCGACAAAATCTCTCATATATATATATATATATATATATATATATATATATATCAATTAATGAGAATTACATAAGTTTTTTTTATAGTTATTTTTTTTAGAATATTAATTTTAAAAACTTATAGAGTGATGAGTAAATTAATTTGAAAAATTAAAAAAATAACAAGTATCAACAATTACTTGTAATGATATATATCACTTCGTATATATGTTTTTTCTAATAAACCTTTATATCTTTTAAGGAAAATACTCATGATTATTAAAAAAAAAATAATTACAATTAATTATTAATTTATTAATACAATTGATATCTATAAGAAATTTACATGATACCTCAAAATTACATTCATTGTTTTTCAAATGACAAAGATAACAACCATTTCCACTATCCAATTCACATACCCATGCCCAAAAAACACGGTCCAACACACACCTTGGAGGGATAGAGGCGTACTACTTGCATAAACCCATAAGTAGACTTTGGGATGTCAAGTGTCTCCTTCCCTTTAGTGTTTTTTTTTTAATTATAATGTTCCTTGTAATCAAATTTAAAAACCTCACTATTAATTTGCAATGGTTATCTCATGACAGCGTTTGATCTCAAATCTTAGAGTTGGTTGGCATTAGAAAGTTGTTGATTATGAAGAATGAAATTTTGAGTAAACTCAATATAACTATAAGTTAAAAAAAAAAATTATTAATAGTAAATAAAAGCAACATATAAATTATATATAAGAAAATTATTAGTGTAAATAAAATCAATTATTTATGGATATAAAAAATTTATTCTAAAAAAAACTTATTTGGAATGATTTTATTTAGAATCCATGGTTCTTTATTACGTCGATAGACGTACACCTATTGACAATGGGCACAATTAATTACCTTTTAATTTTAAATCTTAATTTGATGGCTAGCAATTGAAGATGCTGGCATATTCTTAGTCGTCCTCCTAAATCAATGAATATAATTTATTGTTCATAACTTGCTTGCATTTATGAATACATCAGTTAACTTGTTTACTTTTTTACATTTACCTAATCGTATTAAAAAATTATTGTAATGCCATTCATCAACATACACTACTTCAACCTTATTACCAATCATATATCAGGAAGCATCCATTAGTTTCGTTTTTTTACAAAGTGTGATCGTTTTTTTTTACATAGTGTGATCTGTGCGAAGCCATTAATTTTTTTAAGAGAGTATGATTAGTGGTAATCATTCATCTTTTAGAGTGTGGCTTTCGTTAAATTTATGGCCTACATTATAAAGGACGTTTCATATGAGGGGTAGTGATCGTTTTTTTTCGACTTACCCCAGTTATAATTTTGTGGTTGTGTTAGTATATACTTTCCTCTTGGCCAAAATACTTTTTGAAAATAAAAGTATAACAAAAAATAGAGAAAGCCTAATAATGAAAGGCCAACAGTTTCTTAACTTTCTTATTTTCATTTTCTATTTTATTTAATTCTTGTTTTTCCTTTCTTTATCTTATTTATTTTTAAACATTTTAATTATACTTAATAATATATCTAATCTTCATTAACCAAATATACAATCCCATACATACATTGGATTATTGGATTACATAGTGTATTATATCCTTAACCTAAAGGCCAGGATGATATATTAATAAAGATATATTAGATGAATCTATGCTAATAATTCTAAATTTTAGGAAGTTTAATTAATTTCAATTAAAATAATAAAATATTATAAATTTTAAGAAGTTTGATTAATTTCAATTAAAATAATAAAATATTATATTTAATATTTAAAAGGTATAAATATGAATTAAAAAATATTGTATTAATTTTAAAATTATAAATATTTTCTATTTTAGTGGGAGAGGTTGTGTTTTATTAACATTTTAAAAGTTTTAGAAAATCCAGTTTAAAATGTTAAAGATATTTGGATATAAGTTTTAAGAAGAGAATTGATGTGCCACTGCCACAAAGGTATACAAAGGTATTCAGAGGATTTAAACGAACACGATGAAGTCTAAACTAACCTAATGCTTGTAAACTCAAATTTTTCGGATTCATAAATGCATGGCCTTAAACTTTGACGGCAACAAAAATCTTTCGGGGCGCTGGTTGACAAGGAATTCAAAGGCTGCGGATATTTGTTGTTGAAATTCTATGATGGCAGCTCCACTAATATTTTCAGTTTAGTGAAGAATTTACAAGATCTACAGCCGCTTGTTCACTGTTTTACATCAAATCAACTTGACTGTATTACAGTTTCACATGCTGCATTCAACCATCTCCTCATTCCATGCGCACGTTTCCCAATTACTGTTATTACTCCCGATTAATTAATTCATTACCCATTTTACTCCATCTCCTTCAGCAAACAATTTCTGTATTTCCGATTTCCTTCGACGTATAGCCATGGAAAACATGATAAGAAGGCTTTTAATAAACATAGTCTATTCAATTCTGATTATTGGAATTTTTTTCCATCTCCATGGCTTTACAAACCAATCTCCATCTGTGAGAGAGATGATCTTCGCTAACAATGATCCTCATGTCCTCAGTTTAAGCCTTAAACGGTGATTTATACTTTTGTGTTAGCGTTTTTTCCGAGGTCAATTTTTTTAATTACGTTATGCTGTATATGTTCTCTCCTTGCTGGCATTGTTCAGATTGTTAAGCCACCAGAACAAGGAATCTTATAAACACCATGGAGAGAATACAGTTTTATGAGCTCTAAATAGATTTAAGCAGGTACCTATGTATATTACGGTTTAAAAACCATATATTTATATCTCACATAAACAAGGAATCTCATAAATACCGCTAAGTGGATAAGGGCTTATACCTTAACATATTTGAGCAAAACTGTATTTATGTCTTTTTCTCTTGAGCAAAACTGTATTTAATGTGTTAGATGATTAAAAAAAAGCATGATAAAAGGATTGGGAATGAAAGAGGAGGGTGTATTCGTTGTAGGGGAAGGTGGTGCAGCTGTTAATATATTACTCTATATACTATATTTGTCGGTAATGTATGAGAGGATTAAAAAAAACATCAATCAGTGATTTTTATCATTGGTTCACTATTTGGTACATACTTTCGAATGGACAGGATGCATTAAAAAACATCTTGATTTAATATATAGAGTTAATATATCATTTTATACACTGAATTTGTTTATATATTAGATTTGTTTAATATTGTAATTTATGGGAGGATTAAAAAAAACATTAATGATTATGTAGTGATTTTATCTTTAGATTATTGTTTGGTGTATATTATAGAATGGACAGGATGCATCAGGTAGTAAGTCAATGATTGACTCAATGCTTGATACTTAATATTAGTCATACTATCTACTGGAGAGGATGCATCAGGCATTAACAGAATGCAGTAGGCAGTAAGTCAATGATTGAAAAGATTGGGAATGAAGGAGGATGTATTAGTTGTGGGGGAAGGTGCAACTGTTAACTTGTTAGTATATTACTCTATATTAGCAGGGCTCTCTGGATTTGTCTAATATGGTAATGTATGAGATTATTAAAAAAACATTAAACACTATGTAGTGATCACTGTTTAATGCATACCATATAACTGACAAGAAGTACCACTTATTAACAAGATGCACCAGGTAGTAAGTCAATGATTAACTCACTGCATGGTATTTAATGTTAGTCATATTCATTATAGGCAAAAGTGGTGCATATATTGATTTTTTGGATTTCTATGTCTAATATGGTAACTAACCATTCTTATGATATGTGATGGAGATTTCTCTTGTTCCAAGTGATGTTTGTTGTTCACTCATGAATGTACTCAAGTGTTCATCTTTTTTAATCCATGTCCATGTAAATTTACATGGAGATGTCTAACTGAATGTGTGTGTCTTCTTTTTGTAATTGATAAACACATCCAGGAAATGTACCCTCCTTTTTTAATGGTTTCATATTGAAATGGTTAAATACTTCCCCTCTCCCATATGGCTAATTTGACAAAATTCTCCCATCTTAGCCATAAATCCAATTTGTGGGAGCGAGAACTGAATGCCTTCGCTTCAAAATACTCTATGTATATAAGTTAATTTGCAAGGGAAAACGGTGAAGCCACCGCTGTCTTCTTTTTCGTGTTATAGTACTCCTTTGGAAATGAAAAGAGTCAATTGAAGACAGTGACTTCATTAATTAGAAGAAAACCCAAAGCTAACAAGAAAGGTTATAGTCTGCCATCCTTGGATCCCTTAATATGTCCACAAAATGCAAACGGCCATTGGTTGGAGTTTCTCAATAGAACAACTTCCTGTGGATCTTTGGAACGTATATCCCTTGGTTTACAAGACAATCGTGAGATCGGTTTTTCTTGATCTTAAGATGGAGAGATGTTTCTGGAATGTTGTAAAATTATAATTACTCTGATTGATTATAATTAATGTTTTACTTCTAGAAATTTTAAAAGAGATGAGATGAGTTGTCGAAATTGACTTTATCTATTGGTAAATCTAGATAATCCTTCTCTAGATCTTTCGTTTCGTTTAGAGTTTGGTTTTTCTTCATGTACTCAACTTGAATGTCCAGGTGGAATAACTCATCTTATTGATTGAACAGTAGTTCATTCGTTTGTTTGTTAATACATTTTAGCATGATATTAGGGGAATTGTTGTTGAATGGTGGGAGGAAATACGTCAGGTTCCAGGTTATTCAACAAACGTATATTTATATATTCAGAGAGAAAAAAAAAAAAAAAAAACCAGTTTTAGGTTAATTTTGATTACTTGAGAGATTAAAAAAATCTGATTAAAAAAATCTGCAATGTGGCAAATATTTTTAAATTAAAATCTAATTTAAAATAAACAAAGCAATTTATTTAAACATGATATCATAATACACATGTTTTTAAATCCTCTTAACCAGAGGAATTAGTTAATCACTAGGAAGTTCTCACTAGAAAGTTCTTATAGGAGCATGATCTGTATATTAAATTGCTTTGTTGAGAGTTATTTATGATATTTGTTGGTGTGTTTGCATTATATAAAAACTTCAATATGCTCGTTCCGAGCCAGGATCAAAATCTGTTTTATAAGAGAATAACAAATTGGCTTCGATCGATCCATTACTCTCAAATTTACGACCTTTCCAGGTAGGTGGGATGAATAGATAGATTTTCCCTATCAATTCAACAAAGCCGTCATATTGGAGCTCTCTTTAACTTGATAGTGATTTTTAGCAAACTAGATCAAGAGATGCAAGGGCGTTGTTTAATTGTTTTAAGTTTCTGTTTTTGTTTTTAATTGGGCAATATAAATATGCATGAAATTATAATTTTATGTTGGTTAAATTGTATTTTTAAATGCAAAAATAAATTTAGCTTTGAAAAACCCTTGAAACATTGAGATTACACAGAATTAATCACTCAAATCTACAAATACAACAATTTCTTACTAAATTTCTATAAATATCTCCAACAAAAAACAAAAACTTTTAGACTACCACAAATAAAGTAACTAAAAAAATTGAATATTGTTGGTTGAAAATTGTGATTTTCATGCGACCATAATAAAGTGCATAAAGAAATTGAATATTGTTGCTTGAAACTTGCGATTTGCATGCGACCATAATAAAGTGCATATGAGAAGAGATATGTACAATTTGCAAGTTCCTGGTAGAGCTCAAATGGTGCATACCTGTAAAGAAAAAGAGTTGCAACAAAGTGAGAGCTCAAGAGTTAGCCTTCCTGGAGATTAAAAAGTAAAATTACCATTTAATGTTTACGTTTTAAGTTGGAAAAAGAGAGTGAAATAAGGTTGATGATTCATGAGATTCAATCATGACGAGTTTTGCCTACTACTAAAGAGATCTAACCCACAAATGTATTTGAGTGATTTTTTTTTTTATTAAATTAATCTTGATGTACAGAATGACAAGTTACATTAAGTTATTAAAAAAATTACAGAATTCATAGTTTATAATTAAAAGGTTAAAGAGTTCATATTTTTGGTATGTCTATGAGGAGAATAATTTTTGGTATGTTTATAAAAAAAAAATGGTTATATGGAAAAAAGAGGTTGCAGGTTTTATCATTTTTTTGACATATATCCAGATTATATTTCAATTTTAAAAGATTTGTCAAATTATTAACTTTATAATTTTTTAACTTAGCAAAATTATGGTAACCATGAAACACTTTTCTTAATACTTTTGAGTATAGTAATTAAATCCTAAAAAATTCCAAGTGATTCTTTACCTTTTAAAGTAGTATAGACCAATTCAATATAGTGAAAATTAATCATTATCATCATCATCTAAAAAAAATTAATATAATTTCCATAAATAAAAGTTTTTCATAAATATCAAATAATAAAATGTTTGTGAATATTAATAACACTTTTCTTAATATTTTTGAGTATAGTAATTAAATCCTAAAAAATTCCAAGTGATTCTTTACCTTTTAAAGTAGTATAGACCAATTCAATATAGTGAAAATTAATCATTATCATCATCATCTAAAAAAAAAATTAATATAATTTCCATAAATAAAAGTTTTTCATAAATATCAAATAATAAAATGTTTGTGAATATTAATAACAGAGAAAGTGTTAAAACTACATCTTAATTCACTTACTTCACTAAAATACAATAAATTTGTTAATCATGATATGTCATGTCATGGATAAAACAAAAATGCAACTGAATTGAAACGTTTCTGAAACTCCATAACATAAAGTCTATCTTTATCTAAATAAAGATAAGATTTATGTATGTAAATATTATGTCGATATTTAAATTTGATAAGATAGTTATGATTTATATTATTTTCCACAAATTTTTTTTTTAAATGATTAAAATATTTCAATCGTTTTGTGAAGTATATATTTATAATTAATAAGAAATAATAAAATTCTTTGTAAAGTATTGCTGAGAAACTAGTTCATTTTGTTCTACCTCTTTTTCCAAGCTTGCTCATCATTATCCTTTAGTTTATTTTTTTGTTTTTTCAATAAATAAATTATGTGTTTTATTTAGGTGACAGTTTAAACGTTTTACTTTTTAATGTTTTTTAAGATTTTTTTTGTTTAATTTTGTTTGAAATATAGTAAGAAATTGTTGGTTTTTCAAAATTGAGTAAGTTTGTATAATTGAAGTACTTAAAAGATAATCCATTTATATATTTAAAAATACAATTTAAATAACAAAAAGAATGTGATTTTATCTAGATTTATATCAGTCGATTAAAACTAAAATGACAAAAAACAATTAGACAACTTCCTTATCTATTTTTTTCTAAATATATTTAGAAGTAAACTCCACCAAAAACCATATACCTGATTAGCATGTCCTAAATAAGAAAAATGAGGTCCATCGAAAACTTTTCGGTCAATGCCATATATCGTTTCTGAGAATAAGAAAAGTGAACTCAATGGAAGCCTGTCTCGACGTTATTTCTTTTTCCATGTTTTTTAATTATATTGGGAGAGTATGGTGAACAAAGCAATCAATTTTCTTACCAGTAAAAGTGCATTCACTGTTTTGTATATCTAAGTAATGACTTTCCAATATATTTGGAAAATTGTTTAGACACCTTGTTCCAAATTTAGTCGGAGCTTCATGTATATTAATGCAAATACTTATGATGAGAAGTTTGGTGCATATTTTTTTAATTCCTTCATATTCATGCAATCTCTTCAAGAATGTTGTATTTATGATCCTATGGTAATCATGCTTAATGTTCTTCATTCATCTAAACAAGAGGAAATTATGCAAATCGCTTTGCCTTAGATTCGATCGAATGAAAGGCCCTTCTCTTTAACAATGTGGAAAGATTGAAAATCATGGGATATGTATATAAGGCATGTTGCTAATTATGTGATTTATAAAAATATTGTTACATTCATTACCATTGTGTGAAGAAATGGTTATATATATAGAAAAGTAAACACATCATGTATATATTTATAATAATGTTATAAAATCTAAGTTAAATAGGAATTGAATTTTCCATGGGGCTCGGTACAATTATTAACTACTAAATTAAGTTTATGTTTTTTTCCAAAGTTTTTTAGGTACATTAAGGAACAATCAATCAGAAACTTATGCTATTCTTCAAGGTTTTTCTAGGCACATTCATGAACAATCAAGCTTAAGCTTATGTTCTTTTCCAGGGTTTCTTTAGGCATAGTCACCAATAATCAAGTCGAAGTTTATACTCTTCTCAAGGGTCTTTCTCTTACATTTGGCAGAAATATAGAATCATTGATTATTGTAGGGGATTGGAACATCGTCGTCGTAACAATGATTATGAATCTAACCCCTCTTATACTCAACTTGCATACAGTTTTGTCCAATCATAAAAGTACTCAACTTGCATAGGGTTTGGTATTACCAAGTATTGAGAGAGCTTAATAATCAAACTGATCTTCTAGCTAATAAATGACAAATTCAAAGACAGAGCAATTCAGAAATTAAACAAACAACAACCAATATGTGGGGAAACACCACACGGCATCAGTGCCCTTCAACTTATTAAATAGAATACATAGATTACATAATGGATCCAACAGATCTCAGAGAAACTACAGTAAACCAAAACAAAAGTGAAAGTAGACTAAAGTCTAACTATGACTGAAATGAAGTCAAACTAATTGAATTGGCAGACAATGTGCATAGACAAGGGAACACATGGAGATTACATTATTCTAGCACTCCCCCTTAATCTCAATTGTTACATTCATTAGCACTTACTATGCCCAAGTGTTGTTTATGAAATTCAAAAAAAAAAATCCTAAAGGTTTTGTGATGTATGCTAGATGATCTCTTGATCCACATAATTGAAGAGAAATATCTCCATTATTGACAAGCTCTCAGATGAAATGAAAGTGAGTGTCAATGTGTTTTCTTTTCTTGTGAAATACATGGTTCTTTGACAGTTGAATGGTTGAGTTGTTATCACAAAAAATAGAAGTTGGCTCATTTTCCATATGTGTCAAATCTTTCAAAAGTCTTCTCAACCAAACTGCTTGACATGTTGTTGAAGTTGCAGCAACATAATTTGCCTATGTTGAAGATATTGCAACTATGGGTTGTTTCTTTGATGCCCATGAAATTAAATTGGTACCCAGATGAAAATCATAACCAGATGTGTTTTTCCTATCATCTAAATTGTCTACGTAATCATTGTATGTGTACCCTGCAAGTGAATAGTCTTCAGAGGTTTTGTACCATAAACCAAAGTTAAGTGTCCCTACAACATATCTTAATATTTTTTTTTCAACTTTCTAGTGAGAATCCTTGGGAGATTCCATAAATCTAGAAACAAAGTTTGTTGCAAACATTATATTAGGTCTAGTTGCAGTAAGGTATATTAAACGACCAACTAGTCTCTTATATAATGTACAATCAAATGTTGAACCTTCATCTGATTTGCTCAACTTTGTTCCTAATGCAATAGGTGTTTCTGTTGGTTTACATATATCCATTCTAAATCTCTTTAGAATGTTTGTAGCATACTTTTGCTGACAGACAAAAATACCATGAGAAGATTTCTCAACTTCAATACCCAAAAAATACTCGATGAATCCAAGATCAGTCATCTCAAACTCATTTTTCATGGAAGCTTTAAATTCATCTAACATCAAATTGCTTGTATAAATCATATCATAAAGGCAAACAATAAGTATTTTACCTTCATGATCAGTTTTTGTATACAAAGTTGGCTCATTGTTGCTCCTCTTGAATCCATCGATGATCAGATAGGAGTCAATTCGACTGTACCAAGCTCTTGGAGCTTGCTTCAGGACATACAAGTCTTTCTTCAACTTGTACTTTTTTTCCTCTCATCCTTTGACTTCATAACCAAGTGGTTGATCCACATAAACTTCTTCTTGCAAAATGTCATTCAAGAAGGTTGACTTTACATCTAATTGATAGACTTGCCATTTGTTCTGAGCTGCAGTAGCCAAAATGGTTCTTACTGTTTCTAACCTTGCTACAGGAGAAAAGGTTTTGCCATAATCTATGCCAGGTTGTTGAGAAAAACCTTTGGCAACTAGCCTTGCCATATGTTTCTCTATGTTTCCTTTCTCATTAACCTTTGTTTTATAAACCCACTTAACTCCAATGCTTGATTTGTCTTCTGGAAAATCAACAAGATCCCAAGTCTTGTTCTTTTCTATAGCTTCAATTTCATCATTCATTGCTTCTACCTAGTGTTCATCTTTGACAGTTTCTTCAAAGTAAGTTGGTTGAATGGATAGAAAGGCAAAATGACCTTGTTGTTCATAGTCATTGTTCTGCTGATAAATTTCCCTTAAGCTCCTTGTTCGTTGATTATCTGTTGAAGAGGATGATTCATTGTTGGAAGAAGAACCATTTCCATAGTTTTCTTGTTGTCTTTATACCTACAGTCTTGGCAGTCTTGGTGGATTTGCTTGTTGTTCTGAACTTTTTGTTTGTTCATCAATCTGTTGCAATGGATTTTGGCTATCCATTGTCTCATTTTATTTTTCATTCCATGATTTGTTCTCGAGGAATTTAACATCTCTGCTCACCAGAAATTTCTTGGTGACTAGATTATAAAGTCTGTAGGATTTTGATTGTTCATTGTATCCAATGAAGATGTAATTTTCACTTCTGTGGTTCAGCTTCTTTCTCAGTTCTTCAGGTATATGTGCAAACGCAATGCATCCAAAAATTATAAAGTGTGACGCATTTAGCTTAGTGCCACTTCATGCCTCTTGAGGTACTTCATCCTTCACACTAGTTGTTGGAGATCTGTTCAGAATGTATACTAAACAGACAACTACTTTAGCCCAATAATCATTGGACAAGTTCTTTGCTTTGAGCATGCTCCTAGCCATGCTCATGATAGTTTGGTTCTTTCATTCAACCACTCCATTCTTCTTTGATATCATGACAAATGCATAGATAGAGCAATTCAAAAATTAAACAAACATCAAACAATATGTGGGAAAATACCGCGGGGCATCAGTTCCCTTCAACTCATTAAATAGAATACATAGATTACATAATGGATCCAACGGATCTCAGAGATACTGCAATAAACCAAAACAGAACTGAAAGTAGACTAAAGTCTAACTATGACTGAACTAAAGTCAAACTAAGTGAGTTGGCAAACAATCTGCATAGACAACGGAACATGTGGAGATTACATTATTCTAGAAATAAAGCTACCACAATCTCTCAAGGGGATTTAATAAAAAAATAGGGTGTGAAACCATTGCGGATTCCCCTAAGGTATACATGATTTAATTGAATGTCACATCTACTCATCATTTAATAACCTAAGCATTATCAATCCACTCATTGTTCAATAACTTATGCATTATCAGTCCAAGTCTTAGATATCAATCATGGCGATGGATTTTGAAAGGATGATCTCCAACATGATAAATCTTAACTCTCTGCAATTATTTGTATCTCCCAATGAGATATTTGGGTGTGTATTTGGGCACCAAGGCGAGATAATGTAGAAGAAAAGGAATTACAAGAGGCTCTTAGGAAGTAGCCTCGTCTACAACTTGTAAGCCTCTTTTCAATTGTATGGATGCTTAAGTCTCATCTAAGAGATTTAAACTTAGTCTGGCATAAAGAGGATTATTATTTGTGTGTCTTGGTATTTGGTCTTTGTTTGGGATTTCACTACTTGGATGCAGGCTATTCTGGAATGTTATTGGGTAACACTTTTTGTTGCTACTTTGTGTTTATTCCTAGTTGTTGCTCTTAGATTTCCTATATTTGGGATTTCATTCAAAGTGCAAAAATTGAAGGGTCTGGTAAAGGTTTTTTCAGAGGTGGTTATCGCTCTTGGCTTTCCTATCTTTTGGATTTCATTCAAAGTGCAAAAATTGAAGGATTTGGTAAAGGGTTTTTTCATAAGTGTCGGAACACTGTCTTTTGGAAGTTATGTGTTTATGTAAATTGAGTAGTCATAGGTTGTTAAACTACAAAGGAATCCTTTATAGGAAAAGTGATCACATCAACATCAACATTACTCTAGCTCTGTCCTACA
>ML811960.1:187962-202167 GCA_009831015.1 Picea engelmannii
AAATATAGTTAATAAAATAAAAATTTAGTCCCCGAGGCGTAGGACAGTCGGTGACGGAGTGTGTTGTTAAGCCACTCCGTGATGTTAAAGTCACCGGTTCGAAACCTGCGGGGACAAAAAATCCAACCATGTTAAGGGTTGGTGTGGCTCAGGCCGGGTGCGATCCCCGAGTGATTTTGACGGCTTAGATGCCCCTGAGTCGCAGTTTCTCAAGCCACAGGTTAATCGCGAGCCAACAGGTCCCGCACAAATTAACAAAAAATTAATAAATTTCTATAAATCTATTTTAAAATTAAATTAAAATTGTATATTAAATAAAAATAAATAAATTATAACCTAATTAATTTTAACTTTTTTTATTATATATTATTTAGATAACATAAACTAATAGTTTAAAAATAGATATTCAAGAGAAAAATTCAAAACCAAGAAAAAGCCTTTATAAATATTATGTTATTACATGTATATAACATTACACTTTATTTGCATTAACCTTTAATAGATTTAATGAAAGATATTTAAGAGTTTGATGAAAAATAATTTTAAAAAATATTTAAAATTTAATAATAATAAATTTAAATTTAATAAAATTTATTTATTGAAAAGGTATTTATTGTTAAGATATTAATAATAATAATAATAATAATAATCTATTTTTAAGGTCACAGTGAAGCCGGCACACTAAATTGGTGTATGAGACCTCCTTGTTTGTGGGACAAGGGATCCCTCTTCGCCCAGCAATTTGACTAGTAAAGTCTACGAAGGTATACATACCCTACCCCCCTCTAGATTTGAACTTGTGACCTCTTAATAGGAAACCCGTGTTCTTAACCATTAGGCCCAAAATTCTTACAAGTTTTATGGTGAAACTGGGAGTTGGATAATTCCCAAAATGAAAAAAAAAAATCTAGCTTTCTAATACTAAGAGGGTTAAAGATGAAAAACAATTTTTCCTAGAATGTCCAACATATACATAGAGTAGATCTTAAATTCGAAAAATCTATCACACTACCAACCTTCCCAACCTTCTAACTCAACAAAACTATGGCGATCTTGGAAAGCTTCTCTTAATGTTTTTAGAGCACATAAAAAAAATTCTAAAAAAAAAATTAAGTGACTAAATTCAGTCTTAGTGAATGATCCAACTGGATTAGCTTATTCATTTCCTCTTTGATGGGTTTGATATCCAATTTATTTTCCAAATTAATTAGGGCCAAATTGTTAGTCAAATTTTCTTCTAGCTCTTTAATAATACTATCTCTCATGTTGAGATTTGCTTCAACCTCTCCTTCTTTCATTGAGTGTTTTTCTTTTTCCATTTCTTCTATTCTAGCCTCCATTTTCCAAATGAGTTTTGAAGCCTAATATTCTATTCTCTATCTGTGTCTGAATATTGTCTTCCAATAATCTAAATTCGACATCAAGCATTGTCGCTAACTTTGTTTGGAATTTCACTTCTCTCTCTACTCTCCTTTTCTCTAATGATTTTATATGTTCATAAAGACTCTCTAGAGTGACTTTGTTAAGCCTCCCCTTAACAGTTTGGCATTTTGGAATATGTGGTGAAGTGCTCATATTGAAAAATAAAGGCCCCTATATATAGATGTGCTATTTGTAATGCACAAAACAATAGAGGCTCGTTTTTTAGCCTGAGAACCCACGATCCAAAAACTGTATATGCTCTATAAAATCTCAGCCAGCCCGCAAGTCCGTCTGTCAATTTGTATATCACGAAACTCTGAGTACTATTTGTAGGACACAGAACAATAGAGGCATATTTTTTAGCCCAATAACCCGAGAACCCGCGATCCATAAAGTGGCCAAGTTTGGAATGTGATATCCATACATGCTCTCTAAAATATCATGCCCATACTTTATAAAGGTACATTTTTTTTCCCTGCTTTGTACACATACTGGTATGGTCACGACACAGTTGGTGTTGCACATGAATTATGAAATATGCAACAGGAGTTTGACAGACCGCTTTCATTTCCTTGGCCAATTTTATGCCTATGGGTTCCCTACTATGCGTTATCAAACTCTTATTCCCCATGTTCCAAGTGTGCATCTTGCATCCAAAACTTGGGTAATCCATGTCTATGCTCGCGGGTTCCCAGACGATGGAGTGTCAGATTTCATGTCCATCTATATCTCTACATCATGAGTTCAACCGACCGCCATTCGTTTTCATAGTTCGCGAATTTTATGGCCACTGGTTCCTTTGTGGGCATCATCCATCTCTCATGCCCCATGTGCCCGATATACATCTTACGCCCGAAACTTTGGTGATCTACAATTGGACTCAGACTCGAAGCTTACGACTCATTTGATAACTTTGTTTAATTAAATTGTAGAATATCAAAATTTAATATTAATAATTTAGTACTTGAAAATAATGTTTTTAGATAATGTTAGTTATATAGCATATATGTTGTATGTTATAGATGTAGACAATCGCAATCTTGAACCCGCTAGTCCTAGAGTCTGTCTGTAAATTTGTATATCACTGAACTTTGGCTGTTATTTGTAGGACATGGAACAATAGATGCCCAATTTTGATCCCGCCAGCCTGAGAACCCGGGATTGAAAAAGTAGCGATCCGTACATACTTTATAAAGGTGCATATTTACTTTTCCTTGATTTGTACACATACTGGTCTGGTCACCAGAGAGTTGTTGTTGCACATGAATTATGATCGTCGTTCGTTTTCATAGTTCATGAATTTTATGGCCGCGGATTCCTTTCTCAGCGTCATCCAGCTCCCATGCCCCGTCTGCACAGTATACATCATGTGCCCGAAACTTCAGTGATCTACAATTGCACCCGGACTCGAAGCTTGCCACTCATTTGATAATTTTATTTAATTAAATTGTACAATATCAATATTTAATATTCATATTTTAGTACTTGAAAATAATGTTTTTAGATAATGTTAGATATATAACATATATGTTATATGTTATACATGTAGACAATTGCAATCTTGAGCCCGCCAGTCCTGGAGTTCGTCTGTCAATTTGTATATGGCGGAAATATGCCTGCTATTTGTAGGACACGGAACAATAGAGGCCCGATTTTGAGCACACCTGCCCGAGAACCCGTGATTCAAAAAGTGTCTAAGTATGGAAGTTCGCCTGTCAATTTATATATCGTGGAACTCCGAGTGTTTTTTGGAGGACACGGACCAATACAACTGCAATGTCTTAAAAACATATATTTTTATACAATAAAAAGTAGCATATATGTACTGATCTAATTGGATAAGAGATTGGAGGTCTTATTGTTGGCTTCGCTATTCCCAATGTTTTATATGGTAACATATCCAAAACATTTCTCGTATACAGTCTTTTTGAATAATATATTTTTCCTATGTATTTCTTGAAGGTGGATTAATGCTAGCATTACTTCGAATGTTTGTGTTAGCATTTTCTGCTAGCTTAATATATCTGTAAGTTCTTATGTCTTGTTTCTAAATCTGTAATGCTAACAACTCATCGTGCAGGCACTGTTTAAATTGTCATTGATGGGCTCAAGGCTCGAGAAGATCTGTCAATAATGCACATTAAACCAATATTTGTGGAGGCTTTTGTTATCCCTTCCCAGTGTTAATTTCAAATACCATGGAATGTCATTCGCACGTTGTCAGCTTGGTTCGTTCACGAAATGTCCAATCCTTAAATGTTCTTTGTCGTAACCGCCACCTTCGCACTTCTAAGTATGCAATAATTAAGCTTTACTTCTAACAGCTCACTATACAACACGCATAGAGATTATCATGAATGAGTGAAGAGCTCGAGGAGATTTTCCATTCACACACATTGAACCAACATTTACGGGGGGTTATATTATCCTCTCCATTTGTTCATTTCAAGCAATGTCTGGAGCAAACCAACATTTTCATAAACTACTGGCAGCACCTCCACAGTTGTTATGTAGAGATACAGTGAACATCTTCGGACCTGACGACCAGAACCACCATAGTAACAAAGCATCGCTCCAACGGCCTGCCACAGTAACAAAGCATCGCTCCAACGGCCTGCCACAGTAACAAAGCAACCCAAAGTTCTTCGAATGGACGAGGTTCATCCTAAAATTGATAGTTCTCACAAGCTTCTCGTGGAGAAGAAGAGGAAAGAATTGTAGGGGAGGCAGACGAGCCCGAAATTGAGAGTGAAAACATGGATCTTGACGCTGATCTGGATAGCATATTTTGCAACCTTGATCAGCCGGGAGACACAATTCACCATAGATACCCAATGGACATAGTTGATGCCAAAAAAATTTACGAAGATGAATCCTTCGTATTTCAGAGTGTTGTTTTTGAAAGCGAATCTAAAAAATTAATTATTGAAAAAAGAGATGTAAAAAATAAGAAAAGAAAACATCGTTCAGAACTTGACCTTGCCAATATGTAGGCATCCAAAATCTCTAAACTTTGCATGGAAACCGGAGATGCTCTTCATGATTCCATTGGAGTCATTGAGGCCGAGAATGCCACACTAAAGGACCGGATCAAGGAATTAGAGGAAGATTTATTTCCTATGCCATTGCTTGGCAGTCCTTTGGCAATAGCCATGCCTGCAACTCCCTGCACCCCTGCAACAAAGCTAAAAGGCTCCTCCACCTTCCTCGAATCGTGTAGAGGATATGTGGAGAAAAATATCAACAAAAAAATGGAACTGATTACTAAGGCCTGGGAAACATCACAAAATATGGAATCCCTGGGAAGTAGGGCACATAACTTGCTCGAACTTCTGCAGACGGATTTAAACAATGAAGAAACTTTCTATTTGCACATGGTCATCCCTTTTTCCTTTCATGTCAACAACATGGCAGACACGACAAGAAGACAACATGACCTCCCGTCCAAAAAACGACTTACTCAATTAGAAGCATGCTGGAAAGAGAAGGTGAAGAACCTGTATCTCATCGTCCAATCATGTGAGCAAGCAATATCAAAGAAAGAAACATTATTCACAAAGTTCACCAAAATAGACATAGCCGAAAGGACCAACAACTTCCAGGACCCCAGCTTAATCGCCAACTCGTTGGTGTTAACCAAGCAAACTTTCTATAAACAAGTTGATAATTTTAAGGCGTTGTCTATAGAAAAATTTTACAGGATTCTTGAATATCATGAAGAACACGTGGACAACTGGCTAGTCCACTATTCGGTACAGAATGGAGACATTCATCAGGCTCTGTGTAATATTTCTATGGATCTAAGCGAATTAGAAAATGAACTTTTCAGCATTAAAATCCGGAATGACATCAACGCCGTCCCCTTGAGAAGCTACATTGAAGAGAACTTGAAGCGGGTCACCGACGAAATCCAACAGGAAAAGGCATCAGCAAGCAAATAGCAAAAATACTTATATGGAACATCGCTATAAATACTTTGTTTATCAATCCAGTTATTCAGCAAACTATTCTTTTTTCATATATTCCAAATAAAACTATTCTTTTGTCTCCTTATATATTTATGTGCTCCTAGATTTTCATCTTTAGCTATGTTGAATGTCAAGACATTCTGTTTATTTTATTTCAATTCTCTTTTTTCTGATGCATATATTTTTCTGCTTCGGCATTTTCAAAATTAAATTTGAGATAAATCACTCATTCAAATTTGAGATATCGTATTTGACATATATATATATATATTTCAAGGAATATGTTACATGCTTTCTTTTTTTTATATAAATGTCATAAAATTGTGTTCAATACTTTTTTTCTACTCACACATATAGAGAGTATGTCATTTCTTACATCCTTACCACCTGTCCTTCATACTGTTTGCCACATCTGCACCGCAATTTCAAGGCCCAAGTCCAATCGTGCTATTGCATCAACATGAGGCCCTTAAAATTCAAATAGTCTGCAAGTCTGCTTGTCAATTTGTATATCGCAGAACTTTGGGTGCTATTTGTAGGGCACGAAACAACAGAGCCCAAATTTTGAGCCCGAGAACCCGCGATCCAAAAAGTGCCTAAGTATGGAATGAGCACTCCGTGCATGGTCTATAAAATCGCATGCCCATACTTTATAAAAGTACATATTTTGTATCTATAAAAGTAAATATGTACTTTATAAAAGTACATATTTTGTATGTATAATTTATGGTGTCCAGGAACCTATAATTTAATAAATTTCAATTTATTTTCTGTCTAGGAGGCCTTGTTTTAAAGAAAACTAATTCGGGAATGCTATTTTTTTTGTGTTTTTGTCCACGAACCTATGTAACAGACGTTACTACTATTCTATTGTATGCTAAAAATTTTGTGTCCAATAACCTTTTAAATGTATTACTATTGTACACAAAAAAAAATTGTCCACGCTCCTTTTAAATATTTCTTGTATTATCAAACTTACATACTAGAAACCTTTGTTGATGTGTCAGACATTAATCATTTTTCATAAATTTCAAATAAAACTAATTCGGGAATACTAAATTTTGCATGGATACCACATGTACTACAACTTGCAACCCACGTGTCTGTACACGTTCACATTTACTCCCATTCCAACGTGGCAGGGACTACGCTGCCATGTAGCATTTGTTTTCCATGATCTCAATTTTAGGATTAGCATGATTAATATAAGGAATTTAAAGAAACATATTGTTTTGTTTTGAGAAACATAGGGAAGAAATTATGTATGGAAACCCAAAAAGCGTCAAATGAATTCATGTTTTTCATGGGCAGGTCAGCCATTAACTTTGGCAACTAATTCCTCCTTATTAATGGAGTGTTCATCCATTGGAAATAAGAGCATGGATGATACAAAATCGACGGTAATAGACAGGATTTTTCTAGTATTATCTAAAGAAGCGAGGATGAGAGTAAGAGGATTATACAACTTTGCACAAGCTTCAACAAAATCAGGTGCATGAAAGGTAGAAGGCACTATGGCCTGAGCCAGATGACTAAACCAAGCCAAAAATTGGTTGGACCTAGTATGAGCGAGGTCTCTGGATGACTCACGTGACTTTCTCAAACTACCCACAACAATGTGTGTGTTGAAAATAATATCACACTATAGGTGTACTAAGGCTCGGAGGATTTACATGGTTATAAACCCCCAATGATTTCCTTCGGAGGGCATATTCAAGGAGTGGGCTAACTAGGGAGCAATCTTGCCTCCTGAGTTACTTTTCCGGCAGGTTTTCTAGCGGCCTGCTTTTAAATTTCTGGCCAATCCAGAATTCTGATCGATTTTCTTAGCATCTGGGTTGGTTTAAAATGGGGCAAAACCCCTAAGGTGTGATTATGAAATACATAGAACTTTGATCCATGCAAAACTTAGACTACCCTTGAAAATTTAGCCAAATTCAGGCACGTTTTTTTCCTGAAAAACGAAATTCCGGAGGGAAAACTGCTTCCTAGTTAACTTACTCCATTCTACTTATACTTTTCACTAATCTTTTAAAATAACAAAGATAAGGGTTGGAACTCGAAAACTTACTCAATCTAACAGAGAGTACGATGCTCTTGAAATCATTTTTCTCCCAGACAACGACTTGCTCGAACATTCGGGAATAAAATGGTGAATTAAACAATGAAATAAGGCGTTGGCTGAACGTTCTACTTTTTGGGTTTTTTGGTCGGAATCCGGTGATGTAAATCTAGACAAAATGGTTATTTTTTGTTGTTTAAATTGCATTTATGAATGCATACATGGATTGTGTTGTTTAAATTGCATTTTTGAATGCATAAGTGGATTGAGCGTGTTGAAAAACCCATGAGACACTTGGATTATACAAACTTAGCCACTCAAATATGCAGATCCAACCATTTCTTTCCTGATTTCAAACAAAATCAAATGAAAAAAATCAACAACCAAAAGGTAGAACTTTTAGACTAAGCTATGAAATAATTGTTCCAATGTTTAATTACCATATAGTGGGCCATAACCTACATTCATGGCACATTCATTGTTATTAATTAGCAAGTACCTAGAAAATAGCACTGCATTTATGAAAGACAACATGGCAAGTAAATGTGAAAAATCATGTTGAGTTTGATAAAACCAATGGTTTGAAATGGTATGTGAAAAATCATGTTGAGTTTGATAAAACCAATGGTTTGAAGTGGTAGTTTAAGAACTAAAAGAACAGTTTTGGGGTTTTAAGGGTATATTTTTAGATCAATTTTGATTAAGAGGTTAAAAATTATTGAAATTTTATATTTGAGTGATTGAATATATATAATTCCAGTGTTATAAGATTTTTTAAAGTGTTGAATTCATTTGTGCATTAAAAATTCAATTTAAAAAATAAAAATAAATAAATAATTCATCGAGATATGTTTAATTCAAAATAGACAACGACCTTCTGAAATGTTAAAAGTTAACGTGTCATTGTACTATACATTCCGGGCGATGATTTTCTTATGCACCTTTTTGCCTGAAATAGATATTTGAGGACATCAAAGCCCCAATATAAATCAGGCACTTTCCATTCCAAAGCAAATCTCCACCATCAAATGCGTTCAATTTTAATATTTCTGAGCCGGACAGCTCTGATAACCGCCAATCATTTTATATCCTAAAACAATCCTTAACCGTCTCAAATAAACCAATTATCCCCATTAATTTTCAGTCTAATTTCCACCCGAAATGAAACGTGAGCCCTCTCATTTCTCCTGTAGTAAGATTCGTCATTAGACAATAATCGAAACATTGGAAATTCACATAATATATACTCGTCATTAGATAATAATCGAAACATTGAAAATTCACATAATATATAAGTTTCTGATGCATATGAGCTCAAAAAGTTTTATTTGAGCACATTTCACTGATTTCAATGTCAAAAAGGATAAAAAAGGGAAATGGTTTAACCAACTCCCGGTTATAACATCACCATCCAGTTTCAATTGGGATCGTTTTGATTTTTTTTTAGGTATTTTTTTTTTTAATTTTGCTGGAAATTTGGTGAGAAAGTGTTGGATTTGAAGATTTGAGTGGTTAAGTTTATATAATTCTAGCTTTTCAAGGGTTTTTTAACAGGCTGAATTCATTTATGCATTCAGAAATACAATTTAAACAACAGAAAATTGTGATCAGTCCAGTCCAATGATGATCAGACAACACCATGAAGAATGTAGACTTTGTACCTTCTCTTGTTATTGGGAAATACAGTCATTGTAGTCAACACTATCCATTCATGTTAAACAACCAAACTTATAATTATTTTCATCACAAAAAGTCAATACTGTGTCAAGTGCTATATACACTATCTGATCACCTTAGTATATAAGTCATCTATATATCACCTACAGCAGAATTGAATGTTACATAACAAGCTATATATATTGTTTTACTCACCAAAAATCCACACTTTTTAAAAACTTTATGACTACCCAAAATGAATCTAATCAATCATTCAATGGACTCTTTGTGACATAAAATGAAATTTAAATGTTGTCTTTTATTGAATTCAATTCTCATTTCTTCGGTCATAATCCCCCTCTGTGTTCAGTGGTTGTCACTCTTGTGTCATTCTAACTATGTGTTTTAATTCTAGCTGCAAGATGAAATACGAATCCACTACTTCTTAGGCTACAGACAGGAAAAAGCAAGGACGCCCAGTGAAGAATGCTTTGAAGCAAAAAGCCTCGACTGTATCCAGGAAGAAGGAGAACATCACACCTACATTGGTGCTACTCACTGAGAATCAAAATATTAACAGAGACGAAGCTGGATATTCTCCTATAGGAAATGACCAGCTTAAAGGACAAGCTGTTGCAGCAAATTCATCCTATGCACAACCACTTAGCAAGCTCACCTATTTGCTTAAGTGATTAGCCGCAAAGTTTTCAACTCTTTTTTGGTTGGAAAATTTTGGAAATTTTGTAATCCCATAACTGATTCCTATGAAGGAACAGTGTTTCTGGTGCATGGTATCAGGCACCGTGACTGTTTAACGCTGATAGAGTTTGTATGAGCTTTAGAATGAGTCGAATGAGTCTCTATTTTTACCGCTTACATTTATTGATCATGGACACATTTAATAAGTTTTTAGTGCTTAATCAGTTTTGTATGGACAAGATTAAATATTGATGGAATATTCTTAGTAGTCCCAATAAATTAATGGTTGTGGTTTCAACCACTAACTTCCTCACTATTATAAAGATATCAGTTTACATGTTTATTTTTTTACTTTTACTTAATCATATTTAAAATTTATTATGGTGGCTAGCTGATTGCCACTTATGAGTGATTAGGGTTTCATTTTCTAGGCCAACCTAAACCTTTGGCCTTCACCAACCACATTCTGGACACACTGTCTCCTTCCAGCCAACTTCCAACTCCTTTCGTCCACCTCTGGTCGTTTCTCTTGATTTTGCTAGTTGTATTTTATGAAAAATGCTTTGATACCTATCTTGATTTCCTACAAAATTCCATGCGCCGCTTTCTACCATTTTAGTAATAAATAGAAATTTTGTTTCACTGAAATCTACTAAAATTCAAATATAATATGCACCAAAGTTCGAATCGAATGAAGCACATAAATTTTTTAGCTTTTTGTTCTTTGTAAAAATATATTTTGGGAACAAGGTTGCAATTTGAAATTCAATTAAAGGGCGTCAAAAATGAATATGTTCTAAACAAGAATGTCAATTCTCACCTCTTTACTAGCTCGGAAAGTTCATTTCTAGAGTATACTTACCTTAAAATCAAAGATAACATTAAAAAAAAATGGTCAATAACTTTGCTCAAAATGTCAAATGTAAATTGTTGCTTTGAGGACACGTTTTTGTTTATAGGTGTTAAATATTTTGATTCTTTCAAGCATATGTGAGAAGAGGAAGGGAAGAGTTGTCACAAGTTGTTGTGCCAATTTAGTGTAGTTGTGTACTAACCACTTATATTCTTTTGGTGGGTAGTTGAGATAGGGAATACTATAGCATGCAAACCAAAGGTATTTCCCTATTCTTTGTTGTATGTGAGAGGATGGTCCACTGCTAGAGGTGAGAATCACAATATCAATGAGTTGTCATCATATGCTAGAGGTGAGGATCACAATAGTAATGAGTTGGCATCCCAAACTACATAGTATCCTAAGGGATGGAGGTGTAGTTCACATTGTAGTATATGGGCCAAAGTTGTTGATATTTGTCAGTTTCCTCTCCTCCTCTCCACCAAATTGAAGGTTGTGACCTTGTGCATGTTCTACTTCTGGCTAAAACTTTGAAGTTGAGTTGTTATGTGATATCTTGCTACTAATTGATTTGGGGCTAAGTCACATGACGCAAGGACACATGGATACGAGTATCTGACACAGGACACATTGACCCTCGAAACATGACACAAGGGACAAACATAAAGATCTAAAGTTTTTAGAAACTAGATTATTTACAATATATTGATGAAACTAGTTGCTACTTCAATGATGATCAAACACACAAGAAAATATGTCATAAAATTGAAGTTTAGAAGTTAGAACCATAAAGTATAGTTTTTTCATTAAGTCACTTGATGTCATCAAAATCATAATGCATTACATAGATACTAAGTCATTGATAAGTTATAGGTGGGAATGCTAATGGTAAATACAAAATAGGGTAGATATTAGAAGTGTAGATGGAAGAATCTCATAGCTCACTGGTATCACTACTCCTCCTCCATGTCATAATCGTCAAAACCACCACCTTTTCCATTGATCTCTTCTTCATCATCGTCCTCCTTGTCCTCCTCTATATTCAATTGACCTTGTCCTCCTCTATATCCAATCCAAGACCTACATCTGCTAGTGTGGAGGATGGCCCCTCAAGAGGATCACCATCATCAAAAGTGACCGGCTCTAGCACTCGTTCATTAAGATCTAAGTTGGCTAATACCAACTCAACACTGTTGTCCAAACCCATATCATGAGGAAACACATCCCACATTTTTGTCTTCATTAAAAAAAATGATTTTTTAAGAGTCCCCATGGGTCTTTTTCGTGCCTTTGTGTCGGACACTCAAGGACACATCTAGGGCACATGTCCAACATGTGTTTGGCATGTGAATTCTTTTAGGACACTAGACAAAGGCCTCCCAAGGGACATTTCCCATTAGTTACTTTAGGGTTAGTTGTTGACGATTGAGAGAATCTATCCTAGTGTTTGAGCTTGAGCCTATAGGGGTATGGCCAATGTCTCTAATTGTCCATTAGATTTAGGTTTAATTGTTAATGATTGAAAAAACCTAACTTAGTGTTCGAGCTTGAGCCCATATGGGTAGGGCCAGTGTCCTTAGAGATCCAATGGATGGGAGGAAAAGCACTAGAAAGTGTATATTTCCCAATAGTTTAGTTGTTTTGGTCCTTGAAGAAGGCCTTGTTGGCACGAGGAGAAAGGACTTCGTCAAGGCGATTTAAATATAAGTTATGTTTCTATGTTTAGATTCTATGTTGTCCATTTTGATATTATATGTTATTTTCTCTTGACCTTAGTCTTGTTCCATTTATATGGCCTATCAGAATGTGAGTTGTTCCACTTATATGGCCTATCAGAATGTGATTCAAATACAAGTTATGTTTCTATGTTTAGATTATATGTTTTCCATTTTGATATTACTTGTTACGTTATTTTTTATTGACCTTAGTCTTGTTCCATTTATGTTACAAGGAAAATCTCTCTATTACTAGGGGTAAACCACAACAGACGGAAATGACTACAGAAATCAACTCTAATCTCAGATATGCTATATAATAAAATATTCTAACGAGACAAGATAAAGAGCCTACCTCGTCCAAACGTTCGATGAAGTCCACCATTGAGCACTTGACTCTAAGTAATACACCTGCAACTTGTCCTCAACAACCAAGAAATGCAAGTATATGGTGATAATATATAAATTTAGCACATTCAATAGCATAATCCATCAACATCCATAACAAATACGCCCATGGAATAACAATTCAAATATTTGCAAGATATTAATTGGACGAGAAAAGAGTATTTCTATTAAAATGTAATCAGCATAAGTGAATGAATTACAAACTTCTGTGTCAGCACGGTTCGGAACCGAGAAACTAAGTCCCTTCTAGCTAGGCCTCCACCACTTCAATCCTCCACCAAAGGCAAGCTCATATAAGAGAGACAATGAGGTTCTCAATCAAGTAGGGAAGAGCTTGCGGGCTGAACAATGTGTTCAGACTCAATATAAAGTGAATAATTTCTCCAAAGTAACTTTGCTCTCAAAGTTGAATTCTTCTCCTCTTTTTCATAGCTCGGATATGGCCCTTTAATAGCCTTCAAATGGAACTAAAGGGTTGATTCAAAACATTTTCAGTATATGGAAGGTCAAGGATCATGGATCATGTGACGTGACATGGAAACTCGACACTATTTTTTTTATTTTGGGTACAAGACACGATGTACGCGGGTTGTCATGGTGCAACCTACATATACGCATGATGTATAATAGTTAGGGCGCGTATATGTGGAAAAATATTTTTTTTAGCTCTGGGATTTGCAAAAAGGGACTTCAAGTCTGCATAGAGAAATGGAAAACGTCCTTCTGAGAAACTTTGCATAGGGTGAGAAAAATCTTGCTATAACAGATGCCCCCTAATGTGTGAGGTCAGAGGAGTATCTGCAATGGACGAAATACATTATAATACCCAGAAGTGGAGTAATGGAGACTCGGCTGGACAAACTAGTTGCTCATGAGGATATTACAATCTGTACTGACTTTGCACACATGGCTGCCAATTTGAATTACACTGTAGATCCATGTGAAAATACACCAAATAGTTGTTCATGGCCATGAATAGACAATACAAAGGTGGCTACATGCCAAAGGTTGTCATAGTCACGAACAAGGCCTGGTAAAACCAGTCTCAAAATCAATCTGAAGATATTTGTATACAATGGAGTACAATTTGATCCCCCATGATCACTGAAGTCACATAGGTACTGGTCGAATGAGAGATAGCAACATCTCAGGAAAACTGCGACTATGAATTGATGTCTTCAAGTCTTCTACGCGTTCCGCCAAAGGTGCAAGTCTACATCGTGTGAATAGAGGAGTTGAGGTCGAACAAAATGAGACTTCATTTGATTATCGGTCATTAAGGTATACTGTTAACAAATGCGAGACAACCTACCAATAATTAAAGTAGGTATCAAGGCACTGAGTACATACTTACAAGTGTGAATAAAGGTGTTGGGGTCGAACACTTGAAGAATCCATCAATCATGAGACATTGATGTATTC
>ML811961.1:0-36026 GCA_009831015.1 Picea engelmannii
GTCTGAGGTAACCAAGGATATCTAAGCTGAAATTCTGAGGGAAGGTGAAGAAAAGAAGGCCGAAATGCAAGGAAGGATAAATTCTTTTGATGGTGCTTTCTAAGGTATGTTATTTACAGGTCATCTCACCATTTTTGCTATAACTATTTTTCTATAATGATTCAGACCCTGAAATTTCTATTCCATTGAGAAAACATATCCAAGTATATGTGATAAAAAATTTAGCTTGTGGGTCATTTTATTTTTGGAGTTACACTCCGTGGAAAATAGGGTTTGTGGCTAGTCCTGAAACTAGTCAAAAACAGGTGTTTCAGGTAGAAACGTCATAACTTCTTCATAACAGATCCAAATTCAGTGAAACCAAATGTGTTGGTTAGGGTAAAGTCTGTAGTATCTTTTGTAATGGTTTAATATCATTTCAAAAAATATTCTATGTGGGGAATGCTCTACAAGGTCGCTCTCTAGAATAAGCCAGAATTCAGCAAGGTATGCCATTTTTGTTATAACTCCTTTTCTGAGAGGTTCCAAGTAGTGAAAGTTGGAGGAATTGCATAAAACACACTGAAGAACATTGTTTATGAGTTTCAGATATTTATACATTACAGGTACAAAGTTATGATTACTTCAAATTAGGGTTGTTGACTAATCCAAAACTAGGCATGTGAGACTAAAGAAAAGTTTGATGAAAATGCTAATCTCTTGTTATTGAAGTTAAGGAAAGTTTGTAGGAATGTGATCATATAAACCAGGTCTATTACAGAGCTACAAATCAGATTTGGATGATGAAATTGATGAGGGATTTTGGTTGAGATACATGTTGAGTACATGGTTGAGACAAGTAGTTGATGAGTTGGCACATACATGAGGTGTATAGTTGATGATGTTGGTACATATTGATGAGTCATAGTTGATGAGTAGTTGAAACATAATTGGTACATACTTGGTACATGGTTGGATGCACTTATTTATGGTACAGGTTGGTGCATGGTTGATGCACTTGTTTATGGTACAGGTTGAGGTACATGTTGATGCATGGTTGATGCATGGTTCAGATTTATTGGTACAGGTTTACAGCGGTATATCTCACAGTGATAGGCTGATAGTGGTTCCATCATTCTACTTCTACTTCAGCGTGGCAGGATGGGGCAAGGACAGGTGGTTGTAGCCACCTTCCGATTATAGCCAGAGAACATAGGGGGTTGTAGCCAGAGAATTGGGGAGTTGGAGCTTCCCTCAGGTTGTAGCCTGAGAAATTAGAGGGTTGGAGCCTCCTTCCAGTTGCAGTTGGAAAACAAAGGAATTTGGTGCTTCTAATGAATGTAATTCTTCAAGACATATAAGAAAAGGTATTATGTGGTTTTCTCTCGATTTGGGTTTCCACATAAAACATTGGTGTACTATGTATGTGTATGTTTGTTCATTTGTTCATTTTTTATTTACTCTACAGTTATTGGATGATAATGCTTCATTGATATAACACTTGGATTATATGGTTAAAAAGGATTAAATTGCTCTATTACTGATTCACCCCCCCTCTCAATAATCCAACAAACAGATTCTTCGTCTAGTCTCAACTCCTGCATCTTTGTTTCTGATAATCTAATCCAAATGATGATTCTTCTGTACTCGTTTTCTAGGTGTATTTGGAGGCACTTGTTGAACTTGCTCTTCTACTTATGTTTGATCCTCTTCATCTTCCCCTTCTACTTCTTCTTCATCTTCTACTTCTTCTTCGTAAAGTTGTTCCGTTGATTCATTTTTTTCTTCCTTTAATTCTCGTCTACCTGTTTCGTCACTTGTTACATTGATGATTTCCACAACTTTGTTTAACCTCAAGTTGTAACACTTGTATGCTTTCCTTGTACTTGAGTAACCAACAAGTACTCCTTTGTCCACACGAGAGTCAAACTTTCCCATTCTGCCATCTTCTCTTTTGATGTAGCATTTGCTTCCAAATACTCTAAAGTGCTTCACATTTGTTGGTCTTCCTTTTCATAGCTCGTAGGGAGTTTTGTCAGTGTTGTTTCTGAGTATTACTCTATTTTGAATGTGAATTGTTGCATGCACTGCATGTGTCCAAAATATATCTGTCAATTTGGAATCCATTAGCATTGTTCGAGCCATTTCCTGTTATGTCTTGTTCATTATTTCAACAACTCCATTCTGTTGAGGTGTCTTAGCAATGAAGAATTGTATTTTTATTCCATGCATGTTGCAGTAGTCCATAAATTCTTTTGAAGTGAACTCTCCTCCATTATCAGATCTCAAACATTTGACTTTTGAATCCATTTCATTTTCAACCATTTCCTTGTAGACCTTGAAGTTTTCAAAATCTTCTAACTTATTTCTGAGAAAGCAAATTGTAGTCATTCTTATATAATCATCAACTAATAACATAAAGTATTTCTCACCTTTTAAAACCTTTTGTTGTAGTTGGTCCAACTAGATCAGTATGCACAATTTCCAGTGGTCTTGTCGTTGAATATTCCTTTGATTTGAACCTGGTCTTTGTTTGCTTTCCTTCTTGACAATGCTTGCATAAAGTGTTGGTTGGTTTTGTGATCTGGGGCATTTCTCTAACTGCTTCCCTTTTGCTGACTTTGACAAGGTTATCAAAATGTATGTGACCCATTCTTTTGTGTCATAGCCAACTTTCATTTTCCTTTCCTAGACAACACTTTTCATTTCCAATTTCACTTTATACATATATGTTGCTTGAAGTTCTCGCAGTTGTTGCAATCAATTTTCCTAAACCTTCTTTTCTTATCTGGCACTTTTGTGAATCGAAAGTAACTTTATGACCTTGGTCACACATTTGACTCACACTTAGAAGATTATGTTTCATATCTTCTCTAGTAGAACATTTTTTGCCTTGGTATTCTTGTTCCCAAATATGATTGTGCCTTTTCCAATGATTTTAGCTAACTCATCATTTCCGAAGGAGACTGGTCCATCTCTTTCCTTTCTTAATGTAAGAAACTTGTCTTTATCACATGCCATGTGTTTTGAACAGTCATTATTAACATACCGGCCACGTTTCTTTTACTTAGCTTGTAGAGCGAGTGTGCATTCTTCATTGCTATATTGATCTTGCTTTCTTATCCATGTCCTCTTCTGAGGTTCATGTATGTGATTGTTGTTGTTCTGTTGTGGTTCTCTAGGAGGGACCGTCATTTTGCAATCTTTGGCCATGTGTCCAAAGTTGTTACACTTGTAGCATTCCACTTCAATGCTCAAATATTCAAACCTGCTGTAACTTTTTCTCTATGTTTCACTAGGCCTTCTTAGATAACCCTCTTGTGTGTGACTTTCAAAGTTTTTTATGTCCATGTTGTTAGCTCTGCAATTCATAGCTTTATGTCCAAAATTATTACATGCATAAAATAAACCGAAAAATATAGTTTGATACCTGGGAGTTGAAGATCTTCTTAAAAGAGGTACCCTTGTGAATCCTTCTTCTTCTTGAGGCCTATATGTTTTTGTCAGTCATTGATTTCTTTGTAGACGTTCCTATCCCCTTTGATTTTTTCTGCATAGTTTTTTGGATATGTTTCTTGTTCTATTGTTTTGGAGATTGATCCATTTTCTGTCTGATTGTAGCCAAGTCAAGACTTGTCATGATGAGGCTTTTGACTGTTGATAATTTCATTCAGAACTTTTGAGTTGTTATGCATATTTTTCTTTTGAAGGTCATTACTTAATGTGACAATCTCTACTTCCAAATTTCCAATGATCATGTCTCTTCCTTCTAGTTGTTCTTTTAATGCTTCTTCAATTCTTTTATATTCTTCTATTTGAACCTTCAAATTTGTGATCATTTGTTCTAGTTCCTAAGTGTCTTCTTTCTTGTGTAGTTCCGCTTGTAGCTTCTTGTTTTTCTTCTTTTCTCTTCTGATAACTTCTATGGCACACAATAATTCTTCTCGGTAGTCAACTTTTGCCTCTTCGTATTCTTCTTCGGCTTCTTCATATTCTTCTTCAACCTCTTCATGTTCTTTTTCAGTTTCTTCTTTATCAAAGTTTTCTACTACCATGAATAGAACTCTTTTTGTCTCACTGTCACTGACTTCATCTTCATCTGAATATGAGATGTATTCTTTGGTGCATAAGCATTTTTTGAAAACTTTCTTTGTGGTTCTTTTGCCTTTATATGTTTGTTCTTCATTATTTCTCTTATTTTTCCTATGAGGACATTTGTTAGAAAAATGACCAATACCATCACAATTAAAAGAAATCAAAGGAAGCTTACACCTATATCTATCATTGGTTCCCTTGTTCAATCTTCTCACAAAGTTGGCCACTTCTTCGTCATCTTCCGAGACATCGTTGTTGTTACTATGTTCTTTTTCCTTTTTCTTTGACCTTTTGGATGCTTTGAAGGATGCTTATTTTAAATATCGATTTTCTTGTTCAGTTCTCATTTCATATGTTGTGAAGATTCCATGTAGTTCGACCATGCTTATTGAGTTTATATCTGCTCTTTCTTCTAGTGTTGATGTCTTAGGGTCAAATCTCATGGGAAGAGATCTTAGTACCTTTTGAACAATTACAGATTCTTTGATTTCTTCTCCCAATCCCATGATTGCATTTATTGTTTCATCGACTCGTAAGAAGTAAGATGCAATATTCTCATCTTCCATCATCTTTAGTTGTTCACACTGACCTTTGTAAGTTTGGAGCTTTGTTGCTTTGACTTTTGAATCTCCTTCATAAATATTTTGAAGTTTGTCCCAAATATCTTTAGTGGATTTACAATGTGTAACTTTGGTGAATATTGATTCACCAAGACCATTAAGAAGTGCATTTGTGGCTTTGGAATTATTCTGACCGAGTTTCGTTGCTTTTTCATTTGTTGGTGAAACCGTTGGTTCTTTCTATCCATCTATAATTGATTGCCAAATTTCAAATCCAAGTGCATGTATATATGTCTTCATCCTTATGCTCAAAAATGAATACTTTTGTCCATCAAATTGTGGTATCCCATTTTTATACATGCTGTTGCTCTCCATGATCTACCTTTCAGTGGTTAAACTGAATTATGAAGGAACCTACTATGATACCAATTGTTGGATTACTGAGAGGGGGGGTGAATTAGTAATAGAGCAATCTAATTTTTTTTAACCATATAATATTTAGCATTATCATCCAATAATTTCAGAATAAATAAACAATGAACAAATGAACAATCATACACATACACAGTACACCAGTGTTTTTAGGTGGAAACCCAAAGCGGGGGAAAACCATAGAATGTTTTTTCTTCTATGTATTGAAGAATTACATTCACTGGAAGCACCAAATTCCTTTGTTTTCCAGTTGCAACTAGAAGGAGGCTCCAACCCCCTAGTTTCTCATGCTACAACCTGAGGGAAGCTCCAACTCTCCAATTCTCTGGCTACAACCAGAAGGAGGCTACAGCACCCTATGTTCTCTAGATACAACTGGAAGGTGGATACAACCACTTGTCCTTGCCCCGTCCAACCACCCTGACGTAGAAGTATAATGATGAAACCACTGTCACACTATCACTGTGAGATATACCATTGTACAACTGTACCAACCTGTACCACTGACCTACAGCCAACTTGTACAACTACCCTGTAATCAATTTGTACCTTAAACAAGTGCATCAACCATGCACCAACCTATACCTCAACCTATAATCAGCTTGTATCATAAACAAGTGCATCAACCATGCACCAACCTATACCAAACAACCTGTAATCAGCCTGTACCATAAACAAGTGCATCAACGATGCACCAACCTATACCTCAACCTGTATCTGTAACATACCTCAACCAAAAGCCCTCATCAATTTCATCATCCAAAACTCATTTATAACTTTGTAATAGAACCATTGTATATGATCACATACCTGCAAACCTTCCTTAACAAGAGACTAGCATCTTCATCAAATTTTACTTTAATCTCACATGACTAGTTTTGGATTAGTCAGCAACCCTAACTTGAAATAATCATAAGTATGCACCTGTAATGAACAAAGATCTGAAAATTGTACGCAATGTTATTTAGTGTCTTTTATTCAATTCCTCCAGGTCGAACTACTTGGAACCTCTTAGAAAAGGATTTATAGCAAAAATGGCATACCTTGTTGAATTATGGCTTATTCTAGAGAGTGAACTTGTAGAGCGTGCCCCGCACAGAATGTTTGTTGTATGGATCTAAAAATTGTACACACAATACTATAGATTGTACTCTAACTAATACATTTGGTCTTACTGAATTTTGATCTGTTATGAAGAATTTATGACGTTTTTACCCGAAACACATGTTTTAGACTAGTTTCAGGACTAGCCACAAACCCTATTTTCCACGGAGTGTAATTCCAAAAATACAATGACCCACAAGATGAAATTTGTACCACAACTACTTGGATATGTTTCCTCAAAGGAATCCCAATTTCACGGTCTGAATCATTCTAGAAAAAAAGTTATTGTGAAAATGGTGAGATGACTTGTAAATAACATACCTTAGAAAGCATCATCAAAAGAATTTATCCTCTCTTGAATTTCGGTCTTCTTTACTTCACCTTCCATCTGAAATTTGGCTTAGATATCCTTTGGTTACCTCAGTCACTTATATATATTCAATATGCTCAATTTTGATTAAAATGAGAGAGCCTTGCCTCTTATTTATGCTTTCATGTAGCTTCCTCAAGGGGTTACCTTTTAACCATCTTAACCCACTTTCCTTATTTTAGGGTTAACCCACTTCTACTTTATCCATTAACTTTATTATTTAAGTAATTTATCTTGTATTCACTTTGAATTATAGTACACTCATCACTTCACTTTATTATTTACCTTCTAAAATCTTTAAACCACTTTGACTACTTTGACCTTTTGGGGCTTCTAGGTGACTCATGAGGGTTCTCCAACTTCACATGGACATAACTCTCTAACCATGAGGAGTTATGTGACTTTCCACATACCAATGGAAATGGAATGACATGTACTGTCCATCTAGAATAGTCTTTCCTGCAAATATATCAAAATTCATACCATTATCCATCAAACAAACCTGGGTTCTCCAACTTCTCATGGTCATAACTCTCTAACCATGAGGAGTTATGTGACGTTCCACATACCATTAGAAGTGGAATGACATTTAATATCCATATAGAATATTATTACCTTAAAACATATTAAAACTCATACCATTATACATGAAACAACCTTGGGTCCATTACCCAAACCTTTGTGCTACCGGAATTCACTACCAGACTTTCTCCAAGGGTTGACATCAATCACTAAGGGTTGAAATCAATCTAAAATATCACTCTCCAATGGTTGACATCAATGACAACCAACAATCCATACCAATTGTCCATCAACCTAAGCCAATTGACTGACAATTTCTACTTATTTCGTCTTTTTTATTTCCTCTCACGGAAGATATTCGGGGAGGAGAAGAGGGAGGATGAGCTCCTTGGGCTAGATCTGGTTGATGTATTTTCTTTCTTGTAGTTTTTTTTATTTTTATCTATTTTCACCACTCTTAATCTCTTTCCTCTAGGGGATCTTATTTGTTCTGTGGGCAGTTATTTGCAAAATGCCCATATTCATGACAGGTTTTGCACTTGAAGGGAAGTTTCTCATAGTCTACTTGTTGAATGTATAACCAATTATCCATAGTTAACTAAATATCCTTTGGTAGTCCTTTTTCTAGATCTACCTCTACACAGATTAACACATAGGCTTGCATGCCATCTCGTGGTTCGGCTATATCAATGAATCTTTCCAAGGTATTCCCAATACTTCGAAGGGTTTCATCATTCCAACAGTGAAGTGGGAGAAACGAAAGATGAACTCAAAATGGGACGACCAAAGGGATATCATTTTCAGGGTTGAAGTTTGGATTCCATTTATTTAGATACATGCCCCTTGAACCCATAAAGTAAGGCCCATTTCTAAAGATAATACCCTGATATGCTTTATTCTCTAAGAAAAAAAACAAAAAAAAACCTTACCACATAATATCGAGGACATTTTCCCTTGGATCTTTTTCTTCCAGTTCAAATCTAACCATTGTACCATGGCTCTTAGAGACGGCCACATTTCTATAAATTGACCAATCATACCATTCTCATCTAGTCGTAGAGCAAATGGACACATCGACGAGGGATGAACATGGACCTTTGGGATCTCGTTGAGCTTTTTCATGAACTTGGGAGGAGTAGTCTTTATCAACTTGGAGTAAAAAGAAATAAGTGTCTGGAATGCAACAATATCTGGTGGAGGAGGGGAATTTGGGGGGGCTCCATCCCCTGAACCCAAAGCCATGCCAAAGAGAGAACCTCCAGGAAAATTAGATAGTTGAAGAGTGACCGCAAAAAACCCTAACCACAAAGCATATGAGACTAGTTTAGTAAACACGATGGTCCAATCACTATTTACTCCACATTTTGAGTGGAAATATACTCTATTGGAGGTCACCCCACTTTACTTGGTCTCAGAATCATCAATATGTTGTCGACCTCCTTTGTGCTACATCTGCACTAAGCCTTGGTAGTTCTATTGTTTATAAGCTATTGTTTGGGTGGTTTACTTGTTGATTTTAGTGGCTATAATTTGTTGTTGTAGAAAACGTTTTCTACAACCATAAGGATGTTACAACATCTTGTTGATAACACTCAAATAATATCCCTCTTTGTTATCAAAGTCTTGGTTTTATCATTAGAATATTGTCTACTAATTGTTAGCTTTGTTTTCCAACATCATACACTTGACTTTGGTGCTTTAATTTGCAGTTGTCATAAATTATTTATTGTTGATATATGTTTCCATACTGCTGCAATTTTTGGACAACAAGGTTTCTTGCTAAATCCCCATTGGGTTTGAGGCTTTATTCATCATTACTTGTCTTGTTCCGAGCAGGTCTAATGTTTTTTTGCATGTACATGATCTTTGACAACCTCCATCAACTCACGAGACTCTTTCTCAAGCCTCTTTCCAATCTTTGACCTTGACCTATAGGGGCTCTCTTCCATCACTTCCCATCTCCCATCGCAATCCCCCTAGGGTCACCCAAGAAGACTCCCTTGTGTTGGATTTATCTTTCATTAAAATGAGGAGGACATATAGTGAGGTGACAGTGATAAGTGTTCTCAGTTGTGTCACACACTTGGTGTTTGGGTTGGGCTTTGCCCAAACTACAATCTGTGCAATAACAGAATGCATCGACATATAGTGTACAAATTGACATGGGATTCAATGTTCATCACCGACAAATAGTGTATGCATTGGCATGGGCTTCAATTTTCATCACTTTGAGGTTGGACAACTCATTTGTGTTAGATGCAAGTGAAGTTAATTTTTAAAAAAATGATATATAACAAAAATGTTAATACATTCCACATAGCTTGCAACTTTTAATTCCCTAACAGATAGTGTAACCATTGGCAAGAGCTTCGGGAAATAAGGTATGTATGAGGTGGAATATGACAAAAGGAAGCCATTCAAATCCCAATTGTTTTTGTGATCTAAACGACATTGGATTTCTCCCTAATTTTGCGTCATTTCGGGAGCTCGCACAAGATGTCTCCAGTGATCGCGAGCTTTTGGATGCAAAGGAAGTAGACAACACCATGGAAGTGGACATTGCAACAATAGATATTCACATGCAATGAATTTCATGGCTTAAAAAATGCTAGATGGCTCGTGATTGGAGTTGCAATAGCTTCATTAGTGGTTGCAAGCAAGATAGCAGGGACATTTTCAATCATTAACCAATCTCTCGCACTTGGATACTATCCTGGGTGAAGGTGGTACACATACAAATAAAATACATGCACTGGTAAATATTCATGAAATCAATCTAATTCTAATGATGTTATGTACTTTTGGTTTTAGTGATGTTAAGAATATGGGGAATGCAAATGGTTTGTTACTTTTTGGTTACATAGTTTACCCTTGATGTGTGAAGTATTTTGGACGTTGTAATCCCTCAACTCTTGACAATTTCTTGGATGTAGGTTTGGTTGTCACCACTATTAAGTTGGATGCAACCTTCTTCACATGATCAATAATAATTATAAGCTAGCATAAGAGTTTTCTATTAGCTTTGTGCTTTCTTATCTTCTTCGAATCCATGTACTTTTAATCTTCTTTTCTAAAATTTATAGATGGGGACTAGGTGACCTTGTCTTTATTCTTCATCCCCGTGACAAATGACAATTATGTATGCATGTCACTATGTCATACCATAGAAGTTTGAGTCAAACTTGTAAAAAAAGGTTTCCATAAGATGGCTTGTAAATCTTGGTCTCAGTTTAGAGTTAGTGCAGGTTCCATGTATAGGGCCTTATGTACATGGAACTTGTCACTCAAATACCTCCAATTTTTTCACACTTTGTGACAATTTTTTCAAATTCTTGTCTTTTTGTGCATCAAGTCCATCCCAATACCATATATTCCAATCGGTGTGTTGCCCACAAAGAATTTAGCTTGTACGTGCTCTAATTGAACTGGGTTGCCATGAAAAATTTGCAGGCCCGAATACAGATATGAGATGCGACCCGAGTAGAGTGGGACACAAATATGGCATGGATATAAGCCCATACATGGTTGACCTAGTTTAACTCCATGCATATGTTCTAGCTCTTTTTCAAAAGCATGCTCCCTGTAATTATTGAATTTCACAACCCATTCATATAACCCATCCTTTATGCCATAAAATCTCATAGCTAACATTGACAATCATGGTGCAAAGATGATAAAACTATTTTTGTTAAACAATTAAAACATCCTAATGTGCCCACAATTTGTCATTGAGTGGTTTGGCAATTTCATGGCACATATTGGTTCGTTCAAGTATCTTCTTTAATAATTTTATGAAGTTTATTTTCAAGGAAGAGGCCCATGTTGCATCGAATTCCATTGTAGAGAGAGTTGTAGTAAAGCGCTTTAGTGGAATAATAACAACAAAGAGCATTGTAGTGAGCTAGGAGCTATGGTGAATGTTGAGTATGGAGTTGAGGAGTGGACAAAATGCCAGGCTCGAGGGATACGAACAAAAGTGCATTGATACAATTTGGATTTGTTATGAGAAGTTAATTATACACAAGAAATTTGTAAGCAAGCAAGGGTTTATCACTGCGATCACCTAGTATGTGATAGATGTAAATTTTTTGGTCTAAACTACTTAAATTTCTCCCCGTATATATAAATTGTTGCAACTGTGGATAAATAATATGTGTGCTCTTTGTTTTCCTGTGTACTTGCCTCCCCAGTTTGGGTTGTAGAGCATCTCGCTTCTCTAGTGGTGCATATTACAATCTAATTTTGATGTTCATCTTGAGTTAGTTTTTTAAGGATATGGAAGTGGCCATTCATTATATATATATATATAGTGACAATTATCACAATATATATGTAAAGAATTTGAAAAAATTGTCACATAGTGTGAAAAAATTGGAGGTATTTCAGTGACAAGTTCCATGTACATAAGGCCCTATACCTGGAACCCGCATCAACTCTAAACTGAGACCAAGATTTACAAGCAATCTTATGGAAACCTTATTTTACATGTTTGACTCAAATTTATATGGTATGCCATAGTCACATGCATACATAATTGTCATTTTTCACAAGGATGACGAATAAAGACAAGGGCACCTAGTCCCCATCTATAAATTTTAGAAAAGAAGCTTAAAAGTACATGGATTCAAAGAAGATAAGAAAGCACAAAGCTAATGGAAAACTCTTATGCTAGCTTATAATTATTATTAATCATGTGAAGAAGGTTGCAACCAACTTAATAGTGGTGACAACCAAACCTACATCCAAGAAATTGTCAAGAGTCGAGGCATTACAACCTCCAAAATACTTCACACATCAAGGGTAAACTATGTAACCAAAAAGTAACATACCACTTGCATTCCCCGTATTCTTAACATCACTAAAACCAAAAGTACATAACATCATTAGAATCAAGTTGATTTCACGAATATTTACCAGCCCATGTATTTTATTTAATCTGTACCACCTTCACCCAGGATAGTATCCAAGTGCGAGAGATCGGTTAATGATTGAAAATGTCCCTACTATCTTTGTTCAGCTTGCAACCACTAATTAAAAAATATTGTGACAATATTACATATATACATATATGTATATATCACACACACACATATGATAATAAGTGCACCTATGCATATCATGTGCACACAAATCTCCTTGCATAAACCACGTTTGGCTTTTAATAGTTGTTAAAATTAAAATGCCATAGTTTAAGCGTTCTACGTTTTGGTTCTTTTCTAGCCATATTTTCCATTTAATTTTACCCATAATCCGGTAAGAAATTATCGCATATGCAGATTTGAGTGGTTAAGTATGTATAATTCGAGTGCCTTGGGTTTTTCAGCATGTTGAACCCATTTATGCATTAAGAAATGCAATTTAGACAACAAAAAATTGTTATTTCACCCAGTTTTTTATCGTCGGATTCCGATGAAAAATGCCAAAACGTAAAACGTTTAGACAACTCCAATTAAAATTGTTATTGTTTTATATAAAATTTACATAAATATTTTAAAAATTAGAAAACAATAAATATTTTTAACTAAATTTATGTTGTTATATATATGTGTGTGTGTGTGTGTGTGTGTGTGTGTGTGTAATTTTTTTTATAAAAGACCAGAAATTTTTTATTTTTATATAAAATTACACACACACACACAATTGTAAATAAGAAAAATTATGGAATTTATATTGGAGATTACCTTTGAATTGAAGATTTCATCAAAAGGCTCAGATGGGGTGTCACCTTGAGATCCCCGTGCACATACAGAATGCAGCCATCTGTCATCCAACGATGCTTGATGGGATTTACGAGGCTAGGGGTTGGAGTAAATCATTTAATCCCGCTCATGTCATGCTTCAGGATTCATTCTCTGTAGGATACAATGGTGCTAGTTTAACGTAGGTTTGATATGTCTGCAAGTTTGGCATGGTACAATCTCTTAATGGGTCTAGTTATGAAGTCGAACGAATTCATGGGGATTTGGACTATCGGGCTTGGTTTATATAGTCGAGAATTCAATTCTCCTGACATTACAAATCTCTTTCCCATTGTGCTACAAAATTCTCCCTTGTTGAGTCATTCAATGCTCCACTGGTTTGAACCTTGTTTTCATCCCATTTCCAGTATGCCTCATGAGAATGACAAGGTAAAACATGGAGGAGGGGTCTTCTATGGTCTTCATGGGCGTCGTCATAGCTCCTCACCCTTACGCATACCAAATAGGAGAGACTCACACAACCTCTTCCCCTTCATTGGGGCTTTTGGTTTGGTCATTCAACCTCCCTCTTCTTTGGATGATCCACCTACCCAACCTCTTGTTGTTGTTTTTGAGGGGTGCAAGATTGAACTGGAAGAGACATTGAGTGACATGGAACCCCCGATGGACAACACTCTTGCTACGGATGTCGGTGATGGGAAACAAAGCCCTCATTCTCCACCTATGGTCCTAATCACAATCCCATGAGGCTCTGAGGATGACCCTAGTGTTGTGGCTCACCTCCCACAACAACCCATATTTTTTAATTTTTATGGGTCCCTCTTTTTGTGCCTAATTTATTTCCTACAGGGCATACATTCCTGCTTCACTAAGGAAATAAGAGCTTAAGTCGTAACCAATTCAAAATCATATCCATCGGAGTTTTTCACTCCACACATCACCCAGAACTCTAATCATCACACTCTGATAGCTCCCACACATCAACCTCACTCCTTACATGGCACCCCATGGATTAATAGATTCAAACCCAACCTATCTCGCCATCCCTGAAGTCAGTACGACTTTTCCAATCGCCACCACCCCCAAATGGCATCTTAAGATTGGACCTTTGTTCTCCCCATTGCCTTTTGTTTCTTTCGGGACTCGTCACTTCTCCCAAGGTATCGAAGGAATATTCCTTCGATACCTCAGGGTCTAGTTCGTTCCCCATCCTCTCGAACTTTGAAACTCTAACTTTTAAAACATTTTCGAGCCCTCCCACATGAGTGTCTGGCACATTCTCCCAGGATTAAAGAATATTCTTTCGATATTGCCTCCTTTGGAGTTCGAACATTTCCTCATTCTTGAAAACTCTGACGAATTTTCTCTGAAGTCTTACAAAGAGTGCGCTCAACACACCTTTCTAGAAAAGGGAATATTCTTTCAATACCGCCTCCTTCGAAGTTTGAACAATTCCTCATTCTTGAAAACTCCGATGGATTTTCTTCGAAGTCTTTCAAAGAGTGCGCTCGACACACCTTTCTAGAAAATGGAATATTCTTGCGATACCTTTTCTTTGGGGTTTAGTTTGAACCTCACCCTGACAACCTCTGACAACAAGACTTCGACAAGTCCCACCTCCCCCATGACGTTGCATACGTGTCAGGTCAGCATGCTTTTCTAGACATAAGAGAATATGCTTTCGATACCCCTTCCATCAAAGCTTGAATTAATATGCGATCCTTTCCTCTCTGAATGCATGACTCTGATAACGGTCTTCTTTTTAAACTCAACCTTTCGCCACCTTTGATACACAAATCCGAGCATCTGCCACCCTTAATGAGCTTTAATGACAGAAATAATGAACATTAATGACAAAAGACTAAGGCCAGTTCTAGAAACGATTCTCGTACACACTCGAGTTATGGAGCGTTTGCAACTGTTTAATGTGCATTATGATCTATAAACCCTCCCCTCGTCAGACATATCTTACGTTGGGTAATTTAATATGATACTCATTTCAACGTGTTAATACAGGACCAAATGATAATCAATCATGGCAAGCCAAAACCCCAAAAGACCAAAGGGCTCAATGTACTTCCAATCAATTGAAAGTCATAAACCATCGTCTCGAACAGTTGAGGCATTGGTGACTGATACTAATCACCACACTAGTGAGGACCAATGCCTTGGTTATGAAGAAATCTATAGGATCTTCAATTTTGTAGAATTCCCTATGGATGATGAGAATCTGGAAGTTTACCAGAATATCCTCAAAAGTAGCATCCATCTAGTATCCGTCCGGACACCACCTTTCCCATACAAGGAGGCAGCACAATTGTGCCTCGGTCAATTTGATGCCACAACAACAACCATCGTGAGCCAAAAAGGGAAGCGAGTAGCGTCCCTCAGACCTGAAGACATTGGCTTCATATATCATCTTCCCACTCCCACATGCTCTCTAAATGAACCATTCTTAAAAGTGTTTGCCTAAGCGAGTAAAGGACCAGCGAATCAAATGAAACATTGGTGGGTTGACGAAGACAAAACCCTCAAACAAGGCCAAAAATTAGTTCCTACTCATAGGCTCAAGACTCCCTAAGAAAATTTGGTATCCATGCTCTATTGACTATATGGAGAGGAAAAGAGCACACCTTTTCAAGCCGATTGGCTACCTTTGGCACACACCATCGTCAAGATGGGGAAAATATTTAAATGGGCAGACATCCTAGTTTTCAACATATGTCTACACATGAAGAATCTCCCATGTATGAAGAAACCATGTTTTTATATGTCGGCCTACATGATCGATGCCATTTGATCCTCTGTACAATTTTTTGACCTAGGGTGTGTATGCTACCAGATCTATTATAATAGTTGAAAACATAAATATTGCAGAGAATAACAGTGGAACAACACGATATATGAAACCATGACACCAAAATAATACCTTTATTAATAAGAAAAAATGTTCAATTTCCTCTTCGAGGGGGTAACCTCCAGCAGAGAAACACTCTATTACAATAATTCTCAAGACAAAACTTTGCATACCCTCGACTCCTATTTCTACTAAATCTATCCACCAAAAGAACAATCTAGAGGAAGATCTTCTAGAAGCGAAAGCTTCTATTATGTCTTCTTACATTTGACTTATTCTTCTTTATTACTAGGATTTATTAATATTGGCCTTTATTACATGGAAAATATATTATTCTACCTACGTGAGGGGTTAGGGAGGTTAGGTCCCTAACATGCCCTCCTCCTCAAAAAATGGCCTTGTCCTCAAGGCTTGAGATGAGGAAATTGTTGGAGAATGGCAGTTGGCTCCCAGGTGGCATATGCTGGAGTGGTATCTTTCCACTGTACTAACACTTCCTTGATGGTGCGCTGATGGAGACGACGCTCACGCTGGTCCAACACTGCTTGTGGATGCAACCCTATGGAGCCTTCTTCATCCAACTTGGGAAGGTTGGTTTGAGTTTGGCACTTAGTTCCAATCACCTTCTTTAAACAAGAGACATGAAAAACATGATGGATCTTAGAATTACTAGGAAAAGCTAACTGATAGGCCACCTATCCCTCGCGCTTGAGAAATTTATAAGGACCATAAAATTTGGGCACCAATTTCTGACAATGTTCGGCCTTGAGTGAAGTCTGCTTATAAGGTTGTAGTCAAAGAAACACCTGGTCTCCTTCAACAAATTGACATTGGAGCAACCTTGATTTGCTTGTTGCTTCATGTGATTCTGATCGATGACCAAATTATCTTTGAGGGTATGGAGAATAGCCTCACGAACTGTAAGAGTTTGGTCAACCACCTGGAGCTTCGAGACATTGGGCATGTATGAGAGAATTGAAGGTGGCTTTTGTCCATATACTGCTTCAAAAAGGAGTCGTGCGAGTAACTATAAGGTAAGAAGTGTTGTACCACCATTAAACTAGTGGTAACCATTTAGCCCATTGATTTTGTCTTTCACATGCAAAACACCTCAAATATGTTTCCAAACACTTGTTGACAAGTTTAGTTTGACCATCAGTTTGGGGATGATAGGCAGTGCTCAGATGCAATTGGGTGCCCTGTAGCCTGAACAATTCTTGACAAAAATTGCTGGTGAAAGTGGGATCTCGATCATAACAATAGAATGAGGCATGCCATGAAGCTTGAAGACATGATCCATGAAAATTTGAGCCACGGTGGAGGCGGTAAATGGGTGTTGAAGAGCACATAAGTGAGCATACTTGGAAAGACGATCAACTACCACCATGATGAATGACTTATTGCTTGATTTAGGTAAGCCAACAATGAAATCCACATATATATCCCTCCTAATAGCAGGTCTAACTGGAAGTGGTTGTAGTGTGCCAAGAGCTTTGACTGTTTCTCCCTTGTTGCGTTGACAAACATAAAATTTTGCCACAAAAGTGCGAACATCTTGTTTCATACCATCCCCAAAAAAAGAATGTTTGACCTAGTCATAGGTCTTGGTAAACCCTGAGTCCCCAACTATGGGTGCAACATGAAGCTCAAAAAGCACCGTGGATTTAAGTTGTGACTGTTTACTTAAATACAAATTAGCTTTGTAACGAGCTCATCATTGTGCCAAGAGTACCCTAGGGAAACTAAAGAATTGGCTTGCAATTTTTAGATCAGACGCGAAATTTTGGGATCTTGTAGCCATTCCTGGAGAACAACTTGGAGCTAATATGGTACAATGAAGGAGAGGGAAAAAAGGGACCCTTCATCTTCATATTTTCTTGAAAGAGTGTCAGTAACCACATTGTCTTTTCCTTTCTTGTAAATGATCTCGTAATCATATCCAAATAGCTTAGTCACCCATTTTTGTTACTCTGGGGATGAAAGACGTTGCTCCATAAAATACTTGAGGCTCTAATGATCTGTCTCAATTTGGAATCATTGCCCTAATAGATAAGGGCGCCAGAGGTCCATTGCATACAGAATAGCCAAGATTTCCTTTTCATAGATTGATTGGCCCAAATGTCGCTCTGACAGTTGTTTGCTAGTAAAGGCCAAAGGTCGGCCATCTTGCAAAAGGACTACTCCAATTCCTCTCCCAGAAGCATCACATTCCAAGACAAAGGTCTTTGTGAAGTCAGGAAGGGCCAGAGTAGGAGTGGTGCACATAGCCACTTTCAAGGCTTGTAAGGCCTAATCATTTGCGGGAGTCCAAGTGAAAGAATTAATTTTAAGGAGAGCAGTGAGAGGCGCTGTAATCTTTCCATAATTCTTAACAAACTTGTGATAATAGCCTGTTAAGCCCAAAAAACCGCATAATATTTTGAGAGTCTTGGGGCGAGGCCAATCCTACATAGCTTCAATCTAATAGGATCCACCCTCACACATGCCTGGCCAACAATATGACCCAAGTACTCGACTTTCGAGGCTCCAAAATCACATTTATATTGTTTGAGGAAAATTCAGTGCTAAGAGAGTAGATGAAGAACTCAATTCACATGAGCAAGATAGGTTGTCTAGGTTTTACTATAGATGAGAATATCATCAAAGAAAACTAAGACAAAATGACAGAGAAAAGGACAGAAGACATGATTCATGAGGATTTGGAAAGTGGAGGGAGCATTACACAAGCCAAAGGGCATGTGATCCAGGTGGATATTGATGGCCACCCACCTCTTCCAACTGGCTCAAAATAGTGTTTTGACAATTTTGGCAATTTACTATTTTTAGCAGTTTTAACTTCTGGGGCCATTTTGAGGGACTAAATGAAGGTTTTTCGGGATCGAGATTCTCAATGATATGTGAAGGCATGAATGAGCCCCCAAAATGAATCTCCTCGATGATACCTTTCCAATGAACTATCATACGCCTAAAACGGATATCGTATGCAAAAGTTACGACCCCGGGAAGTTGATGTACTAACTTACCCAAATGAGGCCCACATGACTTTTGGCGCTTCATCTCCTAGGGTTAGGTTTTTGGATGTCTAGGGTTTTTGGCATTCCTGTTTATTGTAAAAAGGCCTTCAGAGCCTCATTGTAATCACCTTCTTGTGAATGAGCGCAGTCGTCACATCTCTTCTCAGAGATAAGCCACCACCATTCCAGTAAGCTTGTTTCCGCTGCATTTTACAGTTTCAGCTTATTTCCTTATTGAATAGAAAACCAGTTTTACTGTATCTCTGTTATTTTGTGTTAAGAACCTATTAATAATATGTAGTCATTTCCTTATGCTCATAAAATCCAGATCATTGGTATCAGAGCGGTCTACTCCTTGTCGTCTTAATGCATGTCCCCAACGAGGTTGAAGTACAAAGAGTTGGGTCTCGAGCTTGTTTCTCTTCAAGCCAAAAGCTCTCGCACACCCAAGCAACCTCTCATGGCAAGAGAAAAGAAAGATCACGGGACAGGAGATACTTTCAAACTGTTGATTGAGGAATCCCTCACGCAACAAAGGAACGAGATGATGGATAATTTCGCACAAATCCTTCGACGGCTACCAACAAGCGACGCATCTTCTTCAAGCAGAGGCGCCACCCCCTTCAAGGTACAAATAAACTTCAATATTCCTATATTTGAAGGTCAGATAGACGCAGATGTTGTAGACAAGTGGTTGAATCTACTAGAAGGGTATTTTTCTGTCCATAACTTTTCGAATAGAGAAAAGATTACTTTTGCGCTCCTCAAAGTTGTTCCCCACGTCAAAGATTGGTGGGAAACTTTCTGTGAGAAAAAGGAAACAGAGGAACCCTCACTATTTACAGTCACAGCCACCTAGTATTCCTTCAGGGATGCTATTAAGGAGCAATACTACCCTGTCGCAAGTTATGACGACTTGTATACCAAATGGACCACACTGCGGCAAGAAAGAGACCAAGCAGTGCTAGATTTCACGAATATCTTTCATACCTTGCGCACCAAGCTGGGTATCAAAGATTCAGAGTGACATCTGGTGCTCAAGTATCACAGTGATCTGCATAGATACATCTAGACCGAAATGGAATTTTTGGACATCTCATCCTTGGGCACGGCCTAACGATATGCCATCAAAATCGAGCAGAAGCTCAAACAAAAGATGCGGCAATTTGGGCCTAGGAACCCCTTCACAAAAAAAACCAAGAAAGGGCGGCCCCAACCCATAGAACAAAGGACAGATAAAATATGGATAGTATCAGGACAAACAGTCGAAGCCGCAAGCAAAGAAGGACACTAGAAAGACAAAGAAAGATACCAGGAAGTGGTGCGACTTCCATAGGAGCCCTTGGCATAACACTGCTGACTGTCGCTCAAAGCAGTCGCTGGTGGCCGAAGTGAAAGCCTCTGAATCAGATGCGGGTTCAGACTCTGAGCCAGAACTAGAAAGGGGAAGATAGATCATTGATGCGGAACCCAGTGCCACCGTTGCTACCACCAAGCTCCAGCCTGGTGAACCAAACGATCTAGAAGAAGGAGAACACCTCTTCCATTCACAGATGTGGGTAAAAGGCACCCCGCTGCACGTCATCGTGGATAGCGGTAGCCAGAAGAACCTCATCTCAATAGAGATCATCAAGCGGTTGGCCCTATCGACAACACCGCACCCACAACCCTACACCATTGGATAGCTCCGCCAAGGAAGCGATCTCCGCGTCATCCAACAGTGTCGATTGTCGTACGGCATCAAGCCCTTCAAAGACGAGGTATTGTGTGATGTTGCTCCTCTCGAAGTTTGTGATGTTCTTTTGGGACAATCTTATTTATGGAAATGTCATGTTGTATATGAGTCTAGGCCTTGTAGTGTTATTATTACTTTGAACAGGAAATTGTACAGGATACCTGAGGTAGTCCCACCTAGTGCTATTTCCTTGATCTCTGCTAAGAAATGCAGGAAGGTCATCTCTTAGATGGAAAAGTTTTTCTTCTTTGTGATTCGCTCTCAGAATAAGCGAAAGATCACAGCCACATCCAGGGTCTCTGCAGCCAACCTCTCCACACAGCAGAAGAAAGTAGATAAGGTCGTGGAAGAATACTCAGATATCTTCTCCTCACCTACCAGGGTACCGTTGCACTGCCAGGTAAAGCAACCCATCGATCTAACCCATGGTGCACCATTGCCCAATGGGCCAGTCTATCATCGCTCTCTGTTAGAGAATGAGGAGATCAAGCGATAGATCCAAGAACTGCTCCACAAGGGGCACATATGTCCCAACTCATCACCTTGCGAGAGCCCAATCGTGTTGGTATAGAAGAAAGATGGAACCTTGTGACTCTGCATTGATTATCGGGCTCTTAATAAAATCACAGTCAGAAACCAGTACCCGATTCCCCGAATCAACGACCTCCTTGATCAACTCATGGGGGGCAAATACTTCAGTAAGATTGATTTGAAGTTTGGCTACCACCAGGTCCCGATAGAATAGACAGATGTATGGAAAACCACCTTCAAGTCAAAGGAAGGCCTTTTTGAATGGTTGGTCATGCCCTTTGGTTTGACAAATGCTCTAGCCACTTTCATGAGGTTGATGGACGATATCCTATGACCATTCACCAATACTTTTGTAGTGTTGTATCTGGATGACATTCTCATTTACAGCAAGACTTGGTCTGAACATTTGCAGCATATTCAACAGGTTCTGCACACCCTGCGGCAACACAAGTTATATGCCAACTTGGAAAAATGCTCCTTCGGCATGGACAGGGTCCATTACCTGTGCTACATAATTGATCAGCATGGCGTACATGTGGATCCATCCAAGATCCAAGTCATTCATGACTGGCCAGCCCCAACCACACTCACTGAGCTTCAGAGCTTCTTGGGCCTTGCCAATTTCTATCGCAAGTTCGTGTTGGGATTCTCCCATATTGCATGGGCCCTTAGCCAAATAACCAGGGGTGGTGGTAAGGTGAAATTTGTGTGGGGTCGGTCCCAACAACAAGCATTTGATGATTTGAAGCAGCGCTTGTGCTCAGCCCCAGTACTTTCACTACTAGACCTGCAGCAGCCCTTTGAGATCAAGACAGATGCTTCAGACTATGCGGTGGGCGTCGTTCTCACTCAGCATGGACACCCCATGGCCTATCATAGTGAGACACTATTAGATGTTGTCTGTAAGTACCCTACTTATGACAAAGAAATGTATTCCGTTGTGCAAGCCTGCCGCCAGTGGAGACATTACATTATTGGGAAGGAGACAATCATCCACATTGATCATAAGCCACTGCAGTTCATGTAGACACAAGGAAAATTGCAGAATGATCGCCATCAAAAGTGGTCCACATACTTGTGGCAATTCCACCTCAACATCAAGTATAAAACAGGAAGCACCAATCGCGTCGTTGATTGCCTCAGCAGACCGCTAGTCGCGGCACTCACCACGGTGCTAGACTCTTGTGGCCATGAGACCTCTAGATGGCCCCAACTCTATGAGATAGACCCGGACTTCGCCACCACCTACCAAATGTTGGTTGCAAACGCAGTTGTCGATAATTTCCATCTTCAGGATGGGTTGTTGTGTAGTCTGGGCCATATTTGTGTTCCATCAAGTGAGCGAGCGAAGCTGATCTGGGAAGCCCACTATAGTCGGGTGGCAGGACACTTCAGTGTCGAAAAGACAGTGGCGATGCTATAGAAACATTTCTACTAGTCAAAACTTTGACAGGAGGTCAATAAGTATATCAGGTCCTACACTGTTTGCATTATTGTCAAACCGACCACTAAGAAACAGGGAATGTACACCCCTCTTCCTACTCCTGACAGGCCATGGGAATCCATCTCAATGGACTACATGTCAGGCCTCTCGTCCACCAAGCAGGGAAATGACTGTGCTTTTGTGGTTGTTGATCACTTTTCTAAGATGGCAATTCTGGTTGCCTGCAAGAAGAACATCGCAACAGAGGCCACTGCCAAGCTCTTCTTTGAATGAGTCTGGGTACATTTTGGAATCCCACAAACCATTATCTTAGATTGGGACAGTCGATTTCTCAACACATTCTGGTCGAGCCTCTGGTCACTGCTGGACACCAAGCTCACCAAATCCACGGCCTTCCACCCTCAGACAGATGGCCAAACCGAGGTCGTCAATCGAATGATTGTGCCTATCCTTCGCATGTATAATTCAAAGCACCCTCGCACATGGGATGAGAGCCTTCCCTATGTCCAACATAGCTACAACCGAGCCCTACATATCTCAACCGGCCACAGCCCCTTTCAGGTGGGGTTGGGATTCCAACCATTGGGTCCCATAGATGTTGCACTTCCCCTTGCGGTCACCTCGACCAACTCATCTCCTGCTCCAACTGAAGCTGAAAAATCCACTCGGTTCATTGAGCGGATCCAGCACATCCGCCAATAGGTTCAGGATATCCTATAGAAGTTCAATTACAAGTACAAGCAGCGCCATGATCAACATCGAGTGCCACATAAGTTTCAGGTGGGCGACAAAGTTTGGTTGCACTTGCAGAAAGAATGCCTTGTAGGAATCCATTGGAAGCTTCACCCACTCCGTTATGGGTCGTAAACCATCACCAAGGTCATGGGGGATAATTCTTTGGAGCTCAACATTCCTCCTTTCCTTGGCCTGCACCTAGTGTTCAACGTGGATCTCCTTCGCCCTTATTTCCCACCATTATTGGACACCTCAGACGTAGCAGAGCAACTGACACCAACAGAGCTAAACCCCGACTGCATACAACGGGAATCTAGTGATCAAATTGTGGACACAGAGATCAAGGGCACTTGACAGCAAAGGATCCAGCTTTATCGAGTCATCAAAGCAGGGCAGCTCTTGCACCAAGGCAAGTGGCTAACCCAAGGCCAAATTCAGCAGGAATTTCCTCATCTGATGGGAGAACTCAACACAATGGAGACCATTTCTTCTTAAGGATGGAGGATTGATCCAGGTGGATATCGGTGGCCACCCACCTCTTCCAACTGGCTCAAAATAGTTTTCTAACAATTTTGGCAATTTACTATTTTTAGCAGTTTTAACTTCCGAGGCCATTTTGAGGGCCTAAATGAAGGTTTTTCAGGATAGAGCTTCTCAATTATATTTGAAGGAATGATTGAGCCCCCAAAATGAATCTCCTCGATGATACCTTTCCAACGGGCTATCATGTGCCTAAAACGGAGATCGTATGCAAAAGTTACGACCCCGGGAAGTTGATGTACTAACTTACCCAAACGAGGCCCACATGACTTTTGGCACTTCATCTCCTAGGGTTAGGTTTTTGGATGTCTAAGGTTTTGGGCATTCCTTTTTATTGTAAAAAGGCCTTCAAAGTCTCATTGTAATCACCTTCTTGTGAATGAGCACAGTCGTCACATCTCTTCTCAGAGATAAGCCACCACCATTCCAGCAAGCTTGTTTCCGCTTCATTTTACAGTTTCAGCGTATTTCCTTATTGAATAGAAAACCAGTTTTACTGTATCTCTATTATTTTGTGTTAAGAACATGTTGATAATATGTAGTCATTTCGTTCTTCTCATAAAATTCGGATCAGCATGACCAAGAACTCATAGTGGCCCTCATGAGTTCGAAATGCAGTTTTAGGGATGTTGACCTCTTTCATACGTCTATGGTGGTAGCCAGAACAAAGATCAAGTTTAGTAAATAACAAGGCACCACTTAATTCATCCAAGAGATCGTCAATGACAACAATCGAAAATTTTTCTTTGATCGTGAGTTTGCTGAGGGCACGAAAGTCAGGACACATGAACCAAAATCCTTATTTCATAAGTACCATGACCGCAAGAGAAGAATAGGGGCTAGTACTAGGACGGATAATGCCTGCGGCAAGCAATTCTTGAACAATTTTCTCAATTTCATTTTTCTCGAAAAAGGGATGATGATAGGGACGAACATTGGGAGGAAGGTTGTCGGGGATGAGGGGAATGAAATGATCATGAACACCAGGGGAAGGAGGAAGCCCTTGAGGAGTGGAAAACACAGCTTGATGTTTATAGAGGATGGATTGGAGGTCAGGAGGCACAAAGGGTGTCTCAGTGACATGAATGGAATGGAGTTATGCAATAATGTCGGAATGACCTTTTTTTAGGAGCTTTTCCATGTGATGGGAACTGATGATCTCAGGGGAACCTGTTGTGATGCCTTGGAACTTATATTGTTGGCCCTCCTGGTTGAATTGCATGGTTAATTCCTTAAAATCCATGAGAATGGGGCCCAGAGTCCTTATCCATTCAACACCCAACACAACGTCACGACCACCCATGTCAATAACAAACATATGAGATTTCATGTCATACTGACCAATTTGGAGATGCACATTTTTACAATGCCCTCCACATTTCATGGACTTGCCATTGGAAAAAATGATTTGAGAGTTGTTGACTGCTCGGATATATCAACTAGTTTCTTGGGCAATGCAACGATGATTAAAATTATGGGTGCTTCCACTGTCAACGAGGATGATGACCTTCTGATGCTTAATGTAACCAATTAGCTTGAGGGTTTGGGGAGCAGAGAAGCCAGTGAGAGCATTCAGCGAAATGATCGGTTCAACTTCTGGAGGGTCCGAAGGTTGAGTCATGTTAGTGGGTTCAAGTGACTTAGCCATAGGGGGAGCCTCAACATCTTCTTCAAAAACATACTCAAAGATGGCCATAAAAAGATTTTGTTCCTTACACTTGTGCCCACGAAAATATTTGTCATCACAATTATAACAAAGGTCCTTGAGCTAGTGTTCAATCATTTCTACTCGAGTCAATTTCTGGATCTTTAGTGGAGTGGAAAGAGGAGTGGAGTGACTAGTTTACGGCGAGGAATGAAGGAGGATTTTTTGGTTTGAGAAGAGACAACTTGTTGTGCTTCCTTAGCTCTTTTAGTAGCTTCCACCCAACTTTGAGGGCGAGCCATGAGGATGTGGGCACGAATCTCATCCTTGAGGCCACTGATAAAGCATTCTCGGGAAAAAGCATCAGACATGCCCTATGTGCGGAAATCAAATCGCTTAAAATCAACTATAAAGTCTTCCACTGTGCCTGATTGTTTCAACTTTGTCAAATGGCCTAAATGGTTGGTGTCGGTGTCAAAGTGTTCATAAATATCTGCAACAAAGTGTGTCCAAGCCACATAGCCTTAGCGAGCATTTTTTCTCCATTGCCACCATTACCAATGTTCTTGATCTAGATGGAGAACACCATACCGAAGTTTGGCCAACTCATTTGTAATGTTGTACAAAGAGAAATAGTGTTCCATTTGAGTTACCTAGCCGATGGAATTTAAGCCATCAAATTTGTTCACATCCATGCGCAGAAGGTGTAGGTCACGCTGAAAGTGATGAGGATGAAAAGTTTGGGAATTGGAGGAAGTTTCACCTTCGAGGTGCAAAGGTGGGTGACGCAATGCCCCACCAGCTCATGGGGCTCGCACGACCTCCTGCTCTAGGATCATACATAGTATGGAGTCGAATCAACTCTCGGGCTCTTGCTGAGCCCTCGAAATCTTATACCATAGGCCTTTTTCCCTTTTCCCCCTACTTAAAATATGTTAGCGAGGATCCTTATACACTAGCAAATTCCTCCACGTGACTTTAAGACAAAATCATGGGCCAACCTTCTCTTTATTGAAGAATTCAAAGCTTCAGAGCTCCAGGCTTTGGGACTTATGAAAGCAACACATTGCAAACCTTCTGAAGGTTGAACCCGCGAACAAACAGACTATGGCAAGGATCGATGGTCCTCGATCTATCGGCAACCAACAACTACGATTGGCTCCGGGACTCCAGGCTTCAGGAGTCCTGGTTGCTTCAACTCAAAATACCTTCGAATGCCGAATTAGAGGAGGCTAGATCTACTATCCACGTGTCCCTCTTCAACCGACGGTCAAGATCAACTACAGCCTTGGGGAGTTTCCAAACCAACACAAAATACATTGCAATTCTTCCGAAGCGCTAAGTCTCTAAATTACAATATTTGCTGCCATGTGTCCCCTGTCTATCAATAGTTGGGATTCACTTCGCTTTTTGGAACTTCAGGAGTCTTATGGGTTTTGCAATTACGCTCCACTTATTCTGGATAGTTGGACTTCCATACTATCTCTAATATATGGACACGTGTCTTCACGATCGGATGGTCCGTATTTTCTCTAGTTCCCAGGACTTCGGGAAACCGGTCTCCTTTGCACACACCACACATAAACCTTCGAATACGTGAAGTTTGAAGGACTTCAGGGGTTAACACCCACGCTACTTTCCCAGATATGATGGCTAGGAAATATTTTCTCCTCCTTGGGCGAATCTCGTCCACTCGACCTCGAAAAATGAAAGGGTTCTTCCCTTCAAATATTTTGGTCGCTCTTTCTCTTGAGATTTAACACTCAAATGATTTGGGTCTTCTACAAACACTTTGTGATCCTCTAAAAACTTGACAATTGAAGATTTCTGGAAAATCTTCCCACGCACTCCCTGTGTTCATTTCCTTGAGACTCTTCAACACTTGACTAAGTGTTGGCCCTATGCACGCCTTGCAAGGGTCTTCTCAAGATCCTATACTCATATGAGTATATGTGCACTCCTTGCACTCACCCTACACAATTTCACATTATCTCTTATGAGCTTCTAAGTCTAAAAATGACTATGCCTCACACTCCTTGCGTGGCTACTGTGCACTCCTTGCACCATTGCTTCAGAAGAGAAACAATTGAAACTTACAAAACACTACAGGTTCATTCAATTAACCATAAAATGCATACACGGGAATATAAAACAAAGAAATCAAAGAACATGACATTACCCAATTAACTCATAAGAAAACATGTAACGACTCAAAGTTTGAAAACAATCCTCCTCTATTATATTCCTTCAGGAAAGCATTCTTACAAAGAGTTCTTGCAGCTCTCAACTTCTCCTTGAAAAACAATTCTCAATAAACTTTAACAGCAAAATACAATTGTCTTCAGCAGTCTCATTTGGGCATAGATTACATATATTTATACATGGAGGGGCTTCTTGAGCCTTCCTACCGACTACGCTAGTGCTTTCATATCATAATCAAAGCATTCTACCACTAAGTTTTATTACAATAAATGGCATTTACAACCCAGATACGAGTTATTGTTCAATATTTGTACAATCCTACAACTAATTAAGATAATTACAATCTTCGATGGCCTCATGTAATGGCTCAAGCCTCAAAACATTAAAAGCTCTTTTAATTACAATCTTTTCAAAATATCAAATTGATGCGCTCTCCTTGGGTCTCAAAATAATTTGAATATGTGTGCTTGATGCTGAGTTATCCTCTACTCGGCTTGATGAACATTGATGACGATGCTCATGCATCATACTCCTCTGGACAAAAGATTCATGGACTCCTGTCCATGAGCTCCTGCATTGTCTTTCCATGCTTCTGGATATCAGCTTCAGCTATCCAACTAGCATCTTCTGTTGGAAGGTCCTTCCATTTAACCAAATACTCATAACAAATCATCCTTTTGGTCTTGTTAGCAATCCTCTGATCTAAGATCTTCTCTATCTGTGGCTTCTCTGTTATGGGAATTTGTTGTTTCCACTAAATTTCCTCCTGACCATCTGTATCATCCATCATGTAAGGGTACAACTCTACTACATTGAATATGGGTGATATTCCAATATCCTCTGGCAACTTAATTTCATAAGCATTTGCAACAAATTTTCTTAGGATCTTACACGGTCCTATCTTTTTCATCTTCAACTTGTTATACTTTCCTTTCGAAAATCTCTCTTTTCTCATATGTACCAAAAGTTGATCTCCAATATCAAAGTGTGCCTCTCTTCTTCTCTAGTCTACCCTACTTTTGTATTTCTGGTTGTTATTTTGTAGCTATCCTTTGATTTGATCATGCAATCTCTGCATATCCACAGCAAAATCCTCTGCTCCTGCGCTTTGGAACTCATCTCGTCCCAAATCTCTGAACTCTGAAATTCCTCTTGGATGCATTCCATACATTATCTGGAATGGTATTTTACCAGTGCTCCTATTTGGTGAGTCATTATATGCAAACTCTACTTGGGGCAGAATTTGATCCCACTAGCTATTATGGTCAGTGACCAAACTCCTTAACAGGTTTCCTAAACTTCGGTTCACCACTTTAGTGTGACGATGATCTGTTGAACTGAAAGACAAATTTGTCCCTAGCTTCTTCCACAATGTTCTCCAAAAGTGTCCCACAAATTCAATGTCTCTGTCTAAAACTATGCTCCTTGGCAATCCATGCAATCTCATTATCTCCTTGAAAAACAAATTCGTTATGTGAGTAGCATCATTGGTCTTATGACATGGTATGAAATGTGCCATCTTCGAAAATATTTCAACCAATACGAAGAATGAATCACTTCCTCTGTGGGTTCTAGGCAATCCCAGAACAAAATCCATACTTATAGCATCCCATGGCCTGTCTAGAATAGGCAATGGTTGATACAATCCAACATTTTGTTGTTTTCCCTTGGCATATTGGCAGATTCTACACATGTCCACGAACTTATTTACATCGGATCCCATGCCTGGCCAATAATATGAAGAACTAAACTGCGCATATGTTTTAACATGGCCAAAGTGTCCAGCCAAACCTCCACTATGCTTTTCCTTCAACAAGTTATCTCTCATTGAACATTTCAGGATACACAACTAGCTTCCTTTGAATAACAGTCCACCTTGGATCAGATATTCCATCCACTTATTTTTGTCCCTTAGCAAAGGGTTATCACATGCTTCATAAGCTTATTTGAAGTCTGGATCTTCCTGATACATCTCCTTGAAGTGCTCAAATCCTAAGGTTTCCACTTGGAATACCTGCAAGATCAAACATCTCCTGCTCAAAGCATCTACAACTTTGTTTACATTTCCATTAATATTCTTAATAACAAAAGTAAAATTATGCATGAATTCCACCCATTTGGCATGTCTCTAATTCAATTTCTCTTGTCTGGTTATAAATTGCAATGCCTAATTATCATAATATAAAACAAACTCTTTTAGAATAAGATAATGCCTCCATTTTTTCAAGGCTTGGATCACAACATAAAATTCCTTATCATATATGGAATACTTCCTTTTAACATCATTCAACTTCTCACTGAAATAAGCAACCAGATTATTGTCTTGACTTAAATTTGCGCCAATGGCTACTCCACTAGCATCACATTTAACTTGAAATGTCTTCCCAACATCTGGCAGAACTAGAATAGGATGTTCTATTATCTTGGCTTTTAACACTCTCAATCCTTTGTCAGCTTCCTCTGTCCAATTAAAAGACTTATGCTCCTTCTTTATGGTCTCCAGTATAGGTGCGCAAATACTACTGAAATTCCTAATGAATTTCCTGTAAAAACTTGTCGATCCATGGAAACTTCTTACCTCAAATACACATCTTGGAGAAGGCCAATATCTTATTGCCCTCACCTTCTCTGGGTCCATCTTCAACTCATTTCAAGAGATTACGAATCCCAAATATATAAGTTATGTTTTCATGAAAGAACATTTCTTCAAATTTACTAACAACTTCTCTTGCTACAGCCTTCTCAACACCATCTTTAAATGCCTCAAGTTCTCTTCTTCAGTATTACTGAAGATTAATATATCATCCAAATAGATAATTACAAACTTACCAATAAAATCTTTGAGTACTTCATTCATCAACCTCACAAATGTACTTGGTGCATTCGTTAAACCAAACGACATAACCAACCACTCATACAATCCTTCATTCGTTTTAAGTGTTGTCTTCCATTCATCTCCTTCTCTCATCTTTATCTAATGATAACCACTCTTCAAGTCTATCTTGGAAAAATAACTAGCTCAACTTAAACAATCCATCAAATCATCCATTCTAAGTAAAGGGAATATATACCTGATGGCTATCTTGTTGATGGCTCTAGAATCCATGCACATTCTCCAACCTCCATCTTTCTTTGGACTCAATACAGTTGGTATGACACACAGACTCAAACTTTCTCTGACTAAACCCTTATCCAACAACTCCTAGACTTGATTTTTGACCTCTTCATTCTCTCAAGGTGTCAAACTGTACGCTACTTTATTTGGCAAACTTGCTCCTGAAATAAGGTCAATATGGTGACTAATTCTCTCGATAGGCAGTAAAGAGTGAGGTAACTCATCCACCACAATATCGACGAACTCATCTAATAATTCTTGGACTACTGAGGATAACTTGTAAGGATAACTCTCAGCTCACCTACAACAACAAATTGTATCTCTTGTTCCTTCTTGACTTTTTTCAAGGGTTCCTTCCCACTCGTGAGAAGTATACTTGGACTAGCTTCCTCTTTGATTCCTTTATCTTCTATTGGCAGTAACATATGTTTACACTCTTTTTCTCCAGAGTATAAGTGTTTCTTCCATCATGTATGACATTCCTGTCATATTGCCACAGTCTTCCCAACAAAACATGACAAACATCCATAGGTATAACATCACACAAAACTTCATCTCTATAACCTCCTATTTTAAATTCAACTTTACATTGTCGACTTACCATTACTTGATGTCCTTTCTGCAACCATGATACCTTGTACGGATTTAGATGTGTAGTTGTCTCCAGCTTCAGTTTTTCCACCATCTCTGTGGATACTAAATTATTACTTCCATTGTCTATAATCACCTTGCATACCCTATCTTTGATATTGCAAGCAGTTCTAAATAGATTGTTCCTCTAGACTGGTTCTCTTACCTATTTCTCTGGTTTTACGAGAACTTTCCTCATCATGAGTGATCTCCCTTCTTTTGTTGCTTCGGCTTTCATCTCTGCCTCTACATTCATCTTCTGCACTTCAGAAATGTGAGCTTCTCCACCTCTCGTATTTTTTCTCTCGGGACATTCCCAAGACATATGCCCTATCTTTCCATAGGCATAACACTTCACTTATCCTCTTATGTCTCTTCCTCTTCCTCTGGGAAAAGAGGTTCTTCCACCATAATGTCCTCCTTGAGAACTTCGTCCTCTCTCTGTCCAACTGTGATCTCTTCCAACTTCTAGAACTTTTCTCTGACTACTCCTCTGCCTCTACTTGGAATTTTTCCTCTGTTTTGTTGACTCTGCTTCCTTGCTAACTTCTCCTCTGCTTCCTTGCTAACTTCTCCTCTGCTTTAAGGGCTACCTGATAAGCATGTTGTACAATTATCATTGTCATCATGTTGATGTCATCGTGAATTTCATATCTTCAGCCATTAATGTACCAGGCAACCTTTTCTTCAGCATTCTCTCTATGTCCTGCTCTAATGTTTAGCTTATAGAACTCTTTGATGTACTCCTTCACCTTTAAACCTTTCTATCCCAGGTTCTGTAGCTTCCTAAATAAATTCACTTTACAATATTTGGGTATGAACTTCGCTTTCAATTTATCTACCATTCTATCCCAACTCTTAATCTTGGACTTGCCTTTGCATCTTCTGTCAGCTTGCAATTTGTCCCACCATAACGTTGCATGTCCTTTCAATCTAGTCACAGCATGCTTCACTTTCTTTTCATCGTCAATCTCCTCATAATCGAAGTACTTGTCTAAAGCACTTACCCAGTCAAGAAGTTCTTCTACATTTAAATTACCCTCATACATTGGGACCTCTATTTCCACTCTGGTTCCTAGCTTGACAACAACTCTAAGTAGTCTCTCCTCTGTTGCTTATTCTCCTGCAACTTCTTCAACTTCTACATCTTCATTCTCAGATTCACTAACGTCACCAACATCAGGGGCTCTTCTCTGCATTGTCTCCATGGCGTCTAACCTTGCATGAAGTTGTCTCATCTCCTCTTCCATGGTTGCATTTACCACTCATTTGTCTCAGCGTCTCCTTGCCGGCATGATTCCAAGTTTTCTCCTTTCTATCTTTGCATGTTGTCTATAGAAAAAATTATTGCTCTGATACCACTTGACGCAAAACCCCACCACCTCTTGGAGCTTGCACGACCTCCTAGTCTAGGATCGTACACAGTATGGAGCCGAATAAGATCTTAATCTCTCGAGCTCTTGTTGAGCTCTCAAAATCTTATACCACAGGCCTTTTTCCCTTTTCCCCACGCTTAAAATCCATTAACGAGGGTCCTTATATGCCAGGAGAGTCCTCCACATGACTCCAAGATGAAACCGTGGGCCAACCTTCTCTTTATCGAAGAATTCAGAGCTTTGGAACTCCGGGCTTCGGACTTCCGAAAGCAATACACTACAAACCTTACAAAGGCCGAACCCGCGAGCAACTGGACTATGGCAAGGATCGACGGTCCTCATTCTATCGGCAGCCAATGACTACGATTGGCTCAGGGACTCCGGGCTTTGGGATTCTTGGTTGCTTCAACTCGAAATACCTCCGAACGCCGAATTGGCGGAGGCTAGATCTACTCTCCACGTGTCCCTCTTCAACCAACGGTCGAGATCAACTCGGGTATTCAAGAGTTTCCAAACCAACACGAAATACGCCTCAATTCTTCTGGAGTGCTAAGTCTTTGAACTATGAGATCTGACACCACATGTCCCTTGTCTATCAACGGTTGGGATTCACTCCACTTTTTAGAACTTCGAGAGTCTTGTGGGTTTTGCAATTACGCTCCACTCCTTCCGGATAGCTGGATTTCTGGACTATCTCTGATCTATGGACACGTGTCTTCACGATCGGACGGTCCAGATTTTCTCCGGTTCTCGGAACTTCGGGAAACTGGTCTCCTTTGCACACACCACATGAAAACCTCCGAATACACGAAGTCCGAAGGACTTCAGGGGTTAACAGCCACACTACTTTCCCAGATATGATGACTGGGAAAGATCTACTCCTCCTCGGACGAATCTAGTCCACTCGACCTCGAAAAATGAAAGGGTTCTTCCCTTTAATGATTTTGGTCTTTCTTTCTCCTGAGCTTTAACACTCAAATGATTTGGGTCTTCTACGCACACCTTGCACTCCTCTAAAAACTTGACACTTGAAGATTTCTAGAAAATATTCCGACGCACTCCTTGTGTTTGTTTCCTGTAGACTCTTCAACACTTGACTAAGTGGCAGCCCTATGCATGCCTTGCAAGGGTCTTCTCGAGCTCCTATACTCAGATGATTATATGTGCACTCATTGCACTCACCCTGCACAATTTCACGTTATCTCTTCTGAGCTTCTAAGTTTGAAAACGACTCTGCCTTCGCACTCCTTGCATGGTTACTATGCACTCCTTGCACCAGTGCTTCAGAAGAGAAACAATTGAAACTTACAAAACACTACAGGTTCATTCGATTGACCATAAAATGCATACATAGGTATATAAAACACAGAAATCAAATAACATGACATTACCCAATTAACTCATAAGCAAACATGTACAAACTCAAAGTTTGAAATCAATCCTCCTCTATTGTATTCCTTCAACAAAGCATTCTTACAAAGGGTTCTTGCAGCTCTCAACTTCTCCTTGAAAAACGATTCTCAATAAACTTCAACAGCAAAATACAATTGTCTTCAACAGCCTCATTTAGGCATAGATTACATATATTTATACACTGAGGGACTTCTCAAGCCTTCCTACCGACTACGCTAGTGCTTTCATATCATAATCAAAGCATTCTACCACTAAGGCTTATTACAATAAATGGAATTTACAACCCAGATACGAGTCACTGCTCAATATCTGTATAATCCTACAACTAATTAAGAAAATTACAATCTTTGACGGCCTCATGTAATGGCTCAAGCCTCAAGACATTGAAAGCTCTTTTAGTTACAATATTTTCAAAATATCAAATTGATGCACTCTCCTTGGGTCTCAAAACAATTTGAACATGCACGCTTTATGTTGAGTTGTTCTCCACTTGGTTTGATGAACGTTGTTGACGATGTTCCTGCATCAGTGGGTCAGAGGAGGTAAGGTCTCCAGGGATATTCATCTTGGCGCGGATCATGCTAATGAAGGATGCAAGCTGGGTAGAGAGGTCCTATTTCATGGTTTCCATTTTTTCATCTATGGAGGAATGCATGTTTTTATTGATGGTGGCAATATTGGCACTGAGCTGTCACACTTCTTGCTGGGTCTCTGTGAAAGCAGAGGACAAGGAATCGAAGTGGGATTCCAAGTCTTAGCTACGGGTGTGGGCCATGATGAAGGGGAAAAATGGAAAGGGACGGGTGGGACCATGCAGAAAAGGGGTTATGGGTGAAGGGTATCACGACGATCAGGGCGACGAGGGGAATCCAATGCGGTAAGGCCCAAATTAGGGGGTCGAAAGGGGTTCAGGCCCACGAGAATTTTTTTTTGTTGAAAGATGATAGGTATGACTTTGATTAGGGTGAAGAGAGGAATCCAATGGGATAGGGCTCAAATAATGGTGCTAGAAGAGTCCAAACTTTATTTTTTTTAATCCTGCAGAGTTATACTCCGAGCTAAAGAATACTGCAACGTTGAAATGCCCAAATTCTTAATAGGAAGAAATATGTAGTAATTTCACAACCAGAATGCAGGAGGTAAGTTTGCACGACAATAGATCTTGTCTATTCTATTTCCATCCCAAGGGTTAGGGTATTCAGGGTTTCTATAGACAAGGGTTTGCCATGTGTTATAGCTCTATGATATACATGCAGGGTCTAATAATAGTACTCGGCCCAATATATCAGAGCACCAACTAAGGAGGCTAGACTGTGCCCTTAGCCATACTACCTGACTACCCAGGTACTAGAGAGTATCTTCTCGAGTGTTTTTCTCGGTGGCACTATAACCATCAGGCGGTTGATCAATTTATCTATGGAGGACTTCAGGATATCTAGGTCGATCTGTATACATGTGTTGTCTGATGTGCTGCCACTCGAAGGGGTACCAACATGGGTTACAAGGGTGGTCAACAATGTGCACTTAAGTACCACTTGTAGTTCATGTGTGTATGCTTCCCCGACCGCAGATTTATGCGTTGAACGACAAATCTTTGTTGCTTTAAGATGTCAGAATACGTCTCTACCCTGACAAAATTAACCCACAATTTTCTGCCAAGGAAAGTGTTATGATTCCACTTGTAAGGTACAAGATCTATTATAATAGTTGAAAACAAAAATATTGCAGAGAATAACAACGAAACAACACAATAGATGAAACCACAACACCAAAATAATACCTTTATTGATAGAAAACAATGTTCACTTGCCTCTTCGAGGAGGCAACCTCTAGTAGAGCAATGCTCTATTACAATAATTCTCAAGACAAAACTTCTCATACCCTAGACTCCTATTTATACTAAATCTATCTACCAAAAGAACAATCTAGAGGAAGATCTTCTAGAAGCGGAAGCTTCTATTAGGTCTTCTTACATTTGACTTATTCTTCCTTATTACTAGGCCTTATTAATATTGGCCTTTATTACAT
>ML811961.1:36126-51821 GCA_009831015.1 Picea engelmannii
TGACATGAATGGAATGGAGTTATGCAATAATGTCGGAATGACCTTTTTTTAGGAGCTTTTCCATGTGATGGGAACTGATGATCTCAGGGGAACCTGTTGTGATGCCTTGGAACTTATATTGTTGGCCCTCCTGGTTGAATTGCATGGTTAATTCCTTAAAATCCATGAGAATGGGGCCCAGAGTCCTTATCCATTCAACACCCAACACAACGTCACGACCACCCATGTCAATAACAAACATATGAGATTTCATGTCATACTGACCAATTTGGAGATGCACATTTTTACAATGCCCTCCACATTTCATGGACTTGCCATTGGAAAAAATGATTTGAGAGTTGTTGACTGCTCGGATATATCAACTAGTTTCTTGGGCAATGCAACGATGATTAAAATTATGGGTGCTTCCACTGTCAACGAGGATGATGACCTTCTGATGCTTAATGTAACCAATTAGCTTGAGGGTTTGGGGAGCAGAGAAGCCAGTGAGAGCATTCAGCGAAATGATCGGTTCAACTTCTGGAGGGTCCGAAGGTTGAGTCATGTTAGTGGGTTCAAGTGACTTAGCCATAGGGGGAGCCTCAACATCTTCTTCAAAAACATACTCAAAGATGGCCATAAAAAGATTTTGTTCCTTACACTTGTGCCCACGAAAATATTTGTCATCACAATTATAACAAAGGTCCTTGAGCTAGTGTTCAATCATTTCTACTCGAGTCAATTTCTGGATCTTTAGTGGAGTGGAAAGAGGAGTGGAGTGACTAGTTTACGGCGAGGAATGAAGGAGGATTTTTTGGTTTGAGAAGAGACAACTTGTTGTGCTTCCTTAGCTCTTTTAGTAGCTTCCACCCAACTTTGAGGGCGAGCCATGAGGATGTGGGCACGAATCTCATCCTTGAGGCCACTGATAAAGCATTCTCGGGAAAAAGCATCAGACATGCCCTATGTGCGGAAATCAAATCGCTTAAAATCAACTATAAAGTCTTCCACTGTGCCTGATTGTTTCAACTTTGTCAAATGGCCTAAATGGTTGGTGTCGGTGTCAAAGTGTTCATAAATATCTGCAACAAAGTGTGTCCAAGCCACATAGCCTTAGCGAGCATTTTTTCTCCATTGCCACCATTACCAATGTTCTTGATCTAGATGGAGAACACCATACCGAAGTTTGGCCAACTCATTTGTAATGTTGTACAAAGAGAAATAGTGTTCCATTTGAGTTACCTAGCCGATGGAATTTAAGCCATCAAATTTGTTCACATCCATGCGCAGAAGGTGTAGGTCACGCTGAAAGTGATGAGGATGAAAAGTTTGGGAATTGGAGGAAGTTTCACCTTCGAGGTGCAAAGGTGGGTGACGCAATGCCCCACCAGCTCATGGGGCTCGCACGACCTCCTGCTCTAGGATCATACATAGTATGGAGTCGAATCAACTCTCGGGCTCTTGCTGAGCCCTCGAAATCTTATACCATAGGCCTTTTTCCCTTTTCCCCCTACTTAAAATATGTTAGCGAGGATCCTTATACACTAGCAAATTCCTCCACGTGACTTTAAGACAAAATCATGGGCCAACCTTCTCTTTATTGAAGAATTCAAAGCTTCAGAGCTCCAGGCTTTGGGACTTATGAAAGCAACACATTGCAAACCTTCTGAAGGTTGAACCCGCGAACAAACAGACTATGGCAAGGATCGATGGTCCTCGATCTATCGGCAACCAACAACTACGATTGGCTCCGGGACTCCAGGCTTCAGGAGTCCTGGTTGCTTCAACTCAAAATACCTTCGAATGCCGAATTAGAGGAGGCTAGATCTACTATCCACGTGTCCCTCTTCAACCGACGGTCAAGATCAACTACAGCCTTGGGGAGTTTCCAAACCAACACAAAATACATTGCAATTCTTCCGAAGCGCTAAGTCTCTAAATTACAATATTTGCTGCCATGTGTCCCCTGTCTATCAATAGTTGGGATTCACTTCGCTTTTTGGAACTTCAGGAGTCTTATGGGTTTTGCAATTACGCTCCACTTATTCTGGATAGTTGGACTTCCATACTATCTCTAATATATGGACACGTGTCTTCACGATCGGATGGTCCGTATTTTCTCTAGTTCCCAGGACTTCGGGAAACCGGTCTCCTTTGCACACACCACACATAAACCTTCGAATACGTGAAGTTTGAAGGACTTCAGGGGTTAACACCCACGCTACTTTCCCAGATATGATGGCTAGGAAATATTTTCTCCTCCTTGGGCGAATCTCGTCCACTCGACCTCGAAAAATGAAAGGGTTCTTCCCTTCAAATATTTTGGTCGCTCTTTCTCTTGAGATTTAACACTCAAATGATTTGGGTCTTCTACAAACACTTTGTGATCCTCTAAAAACTTGACAATTGAAGATTTCTGGAAAATCTTCCCACGCACTCCCTGTGTTCATTTCCTTGAGACTCTTCAACACTTGACTAAGTGTTGGCCCTATGCACGCCTTGCAAGGGTCTTCTCAAGATCCTATACTCATATGAGTATATGTGCACTCCTTGCACTCACCCTACACAATTTCACATTATCTCTTATGAGCTTCTAAGTCTAAAAATGACTATGCCTCACACTCCTTGCGTGGCTACTGTGCACTCCTTGCACCATTGCTTCAGAAGAGAAACAATTGAAACTTACAAAACACTACAGGTTCATTCAATTAACCATAAAATGCATACACGGGAATATAAAACAAAGAAATCAAAGAACATGACATTACCCAATTAACTCATAAGAAAACATGTAACGACTCAAAGTTTGAAAACAATCCTCCTCTATTATATTCCTTCAGGAAAGCATTCTTACAAAGAGTTCTTGCAGCTCTCAACTTCTCCTTGAAAAACAATTCTCAATAAACTTTAACAGCAAAATACAATTGTCTTCAGCAGTCTCATTTGGGCATAGATTACATATATTTATACATGGAGGGGCTTCTTGAGCCTTCCTACCGACTACGCTAGTGCTTTCATATCATAATCAAAGCATTCTACCACTAAGTTTTATTACAATAAATGGCATTTACAACCCAGATACGAGTTATTGTTCAATATTTGTACAATCCTACAACTAATTAAGATAATTACAATCTTCGATGGCCTCATGTAATGGCTCAAGCCTCAAAACATTAAAAGCTCTTTTAATTACAATCTTTTCAAAATATCAAATTGATGCGCTCTCCTTGGGTCTCAAAATAATTTGAATATGTGTGCTTGATGCTGAGTTATCCTCTACTCGGCTTGATGAACATTGATGACGATGCTCATGCATCATACTCCTCTGGACAAAAGATTCATGGACTCCTGTCCATGAGCTCCTGCATTGTCTTTCCATGCTTCTGGATATCAGCTTCAGCTATCCAACTAGCATCTTCTGTTGGAAGGTCCTTCCATTTAACCAAATACTCATAACAAATCATCCTTTTGGTCTTGTTAGCAATCCTCTGATCTAAGATCTTCTCTATCTGTGGCTTCTCTGTTATGGGAATTTGTTGTTTCCACTAAATTTCCTCCTGACCATCTGTATCATCCATCATGTAAGGGTACAACTCTACTACATTGAATATGGGTGATATTCCAATATCCTCTGGCAACTTAATTTCATAAGCATTTGCAACAAATTTTCTTAGGATCTTACACGGTCCTATCTTTTTCATCTTCAACTTGTTATACTTTCCTTTCGAAAATCTCTCTTTTCTCATATGTACCAAAAGTTGATCTCCAATATCAAAGTGTGCCTCTCTTCTTCTCTAGTCTACCCTACTTTTGTATTTCTGGTTGTTATTTTGTAGCTATCCTTTGATTTGATCATGCAATCTCTGCATATCCACAGCAAAATCCTCTGCTCCTGCGCTTTGGAACTCATCTCGTCCCAAATCTCTGAACTCTGAAATTCCTCTTGGATGCATTCCATACATTATCTGGAATGGTATTTTACCAGTGCTCCTATTTGGTGAGTCATTATATGCAAACTCTACTTGGGGCAGAATTTGATCCCACTAGCTATTATGGTCAGTGACCAAACTCCTTAACAGGTTTCCTAAACTTCGGTTCACCACTTTAGTGTGACGATGATCTGTTGAACTGAAAGACAAATTTGTCCCTAGCTTCTTCCACAATGTTCTCCAAAAGTGTCCCACAAATTCAATGTCTCTGTCTAAAACTATGCTCCTTGGCAATCCATGCAATCTCATTATCTCCTTGAAAAACAAATTCGTTATGTGAGTAGCATCATTGGTCTTATGACATGGTATGAAATGTGCCATCTTCGAAAATATTTCAACCAATACGAAGAATGAATCACTTCCTCTGTGGGTTCTAGGCAATCCCAGAACAAAATCCATACTTATAGCATCCCATGGCCTGTCTAGAATAGGCAATGGTTGATACAATCCAACATTTTGTTGTTTTCCCTTGGCATATTGGCAGATTCTACACATGTCCACGAACTTATTTACATCGGATCCCATGCCTGGCCAATAATATGAAGAACTAAACTGCGCATATGTTTTAACATGGCCAAAGTGTCCAGCCAAACCTCCACTATGCTTTTCCTTCAACAAGTTATCTCTCATTGAACATTTCAGGATACACAACTAGCTTCCTTTGAATAACAGTCCACCTTGGATCAGATATTCCATCCACTTATTTTTGTCCCTTAGCAAAGGGTTATCACATGCTTCATAAGCTTATTTGAAGTCTGGATCTTCCTGATACATCTCCTTGAAGTGCTCAAATCCTAAGGTTTCCACTTGGAATACCTGCAAGATCAAACATCTCCTGCTCAAAGCATCTACAACTTTGTTTACATTTCCATTAATATTCTTAATAACAAAAGTAAAATTATGCATGAATTCCACCCATTTGGCATGTCTCTAATTCAATTTCTCTTGTCTGGTTATAAATTGCAATGCCTAATTATCATAATATAAAACAAACTCTTTTAGAATAAGATAATGCCTCCATTTTTTCAAGGCTTGGATCACAACATAAAATTCCTTATCATATATGGAATACTTCCTTTTAACATCATTCAACTTCTCACTGAAATAAGCAACCAGATTATTGTCTTGACTTAAATTTGCGCCAATGGCTACTCCACTAGCATCACATTTAACTTGAAATGTCTTCCCAACATCTGGCAGAACTAGAATAGGATGTTCTATTATCTTGGCTTTTAACACTCTCAATCCTTTGTCAGCTTCCTCTGTCCAATTAAAAGACTTATGCTCCTTCTTTATGGTCTCCAGTATAGGTGCGCAAATACTACTGAAATTCCTAATGAATTTCCTGTAAAAACTTGTCGATCCATGGAAACTTCTTACCTCAAATACACATCTTGGAGAAGGCCAATATCTTATTGCCCTCACCTTCTCTGGGTCCATCTTCAACTCATTTCAAGAGATTACGAATCCCAAATATATAAGTTATGTTTTCATGAAAGAACATTTCTTCAAATTTACTAACAACTTCTCTTGCTACAGCCTTCTCAACACCATCTTTAAATGCCTCAAGTTCTCTTCTTCAGTATTACTGAAGATTAATATATCATCCAAATAGATAATTACAAACTTACCAATAAAATCTTTGAGTACTTCATTCATCAACCTCACAAATGTACTTGGTGCATTCGTTAAACCAAACGACATAACCAACCACTCATACAATCCTTCATTCGTTTTAAGTGTTGTCTTCCATTCATCTCCTTCTCTCATCTTTATCTAATGATAACCACTCTTCAAGTCTATCTTGGAAAAATAACTAGCTCAACTTAAACAATCCATCAAATCATCCATTCTAAGTAAAGGGAATATATACCTGATGGCTATCTTGTTGATGGCTCTAGAATCCATGCACATTCTCCAACCTCCATCTTTCTTTGGACTCAATACAGTTGGTATGACACACAGACTCAAACTTTCTCTGACTAAACCCTTATCCAACAACTCCTAGACTTGATTTTTGACCTCTTCATTCTCTCAAGGTGTCAAACTGTACGCTACTTTATTTGGCAAACTTGCTCCTGAAATAAGGTCAATATGGTGACTAATTCTCTCGATAGGCAGTAAAGAGTGAGGTAACTCATCCACCACAATATCGACGAACTCATCTAATAATTCTTGGACTACTGAGGATAACTTGTAAGGATAACTCTCAGCTCACCTACAACAACAAATTGTATCTCTTGTTCCTTCTTGACTTTTTTCAAGGGTTCCTTCCCACTCGTGAGAAGTATACTTGGACTAGCTTCCTCTTTGATTCCTTTATCTTCTATTGGCAGTAACATATGTTTACACTCTTTTTCTCCAGAGTATAAGTGTTTCTTCCATCATGTATGACATTCCTGTCATATTGCCACAGTCTTCCCAACAAAACATGACAAACATCCATAGGTATAACATCACACAAAACTTCATCTCTATAACCTCCTATTTTAAATTCAACTTTACATTGTCGACTTACCATTACTTGATGTCCTTTCTGCAACCATGATACCTTGTACGGATTTAGATGTGTAGTTGTCTCCAGCTTCAGTTTTTCCACCATCTCTGTGGATACTAAATTATTACTTCCATTGTCTATAATCACCTTGCATACCCTATCTTTGATATTGCAAGCAGTTCTAAATAGATTGTTCCTCTAGACTGGTTCTCTTACCTATTTCTCTGGTTTTACGAGAACTTTCCTCATCATGAGTGATCTCCCTTCTTTTGTTGCTTCGGCTTTCATCTCTGCCTCTACATTCATCTTCTGCACTTCAGAAATGTGAGCTTCTCCACCTCTCGTATTTTTTCTCTCGGGACATTCCCAAGACATATGCCCTATCTTTCCATAGGCATAACACTTCACTTATCCTCTTATGTCTCTTCCTCTTCCTCTGGGAAAAGAGGTTCTTCCACCATAATGTCCTCCTTGAGAACTTCGTCCTCTCTCTGTCCAACTGTGATCTCTTCCAACTTCTAGAACTTTTCTCTGACTACTCCTCTGCCTCTACTTGGAATTTTTCCTCTGTTTTGTTGACTCTGCTTCCTTGCTAACTTCTCCTCTGCTTCCTTGCTAACTTCTCCTCTGCTTTAAGGGCTACCTGATAAGCATGTTGTACAATTATCATTGTCATCATGTTGATGTCATCGTGAATTTCATATCTTCAGCCATTAATGTACCAGGCAACCTTTTCTTCAGCATTCTCTCTATGTCCTGCTCTAATGTTTAGCTTATAGAACTCTTTGATGTACTCCTTCACCTTTAAACCTTTCTATCCCAGGTTCTGTAGCTTCCTAAATAAATTCACTTTACAATATTTGGGTATGAACTTCGCTTTCAATTTATCTACCATTCTATCCCAACTCTTAATCTTGGACTTGCCTTTGCATCTTCTGTCAGCTTGCAATTTGTCCCACCATAACGTTGCATGTCCTTTCAATCTAGTCACAGCATGCTTCACTTTCTTTTCATCGTCAATCTCCTCATAATCGAAGTACTTGTCTAAAGCACTTACCCAGTCAAGAAGTTCTTCTACATTTAAATTACCCTCATACATTGGGACCTCTATTTCCACTCTGGTTCCTAGCTTGACAACAACTCTAAGTAGTCTCTCCTCTGTTGCTTATTCTCCTGCAACTTCTTCAACTTCTACATCTTCATTCTCAGATTCACTAACGTCACCAACATCAGGGGCTCTTCTCTGCATTGTCTCCATGGCGTCTAACCTTGCATGAAGTTGTCTCATCTCCTCTTCCATGGTTGCATTTACCACTCATTTGTCTCAGCGTCTCCTTGCCGGCATGATTCCAAGTTTTCTCCTTTCTATCTTTGCATGTTGTCTATAGAAAAAATTATTGCTCTGATACCACTTGACGCAAAACCCCACCACCTCTTGGAGCTTGCACGACCTCCTAGTCTAGGATCGTACACAGTATGGAGCCGAATAAGATCTTAATCTCTCGAGCTCTTGTTGAGCTCTCAAAATCTTATACCACAGGCCTTTTTCCCTTTTCCCCACGCTTAAAATCCATTAACGAGGGTCCTTATATGCCAGGAGAGTCCTCCACATGACTCCAAGATGAAACCGTGGGCCAACCTTCTCTTTATCGAAGAATTCAGAGCTTTGGAACTCCGGGCTTCGGACTTCCGAAAGCAATACACTACAAACCTTACAAAGGCCGAACCCGCGAGCAACTGGACTATGGCAAGGATCGACGGTCCTCATTCTATCGGCAGCCAATGACTACGATTGGCTCAGGGACTCCGGGCTTTGGGATTCTTGGTTGCTTCAACTCGAAATACCTCCGAACGCCGAATTGGCGGAGGCTAGATCTACTCTCCACGTGTCCCTCTTCAACCAACGGTCGAGATCAACTCGGGTATTCAAGAGTTTCCAAACCAACACGAAATACGCCTCAATTCTTCTGGAGTGCTAAGTCTTTGAACTATGAGATCTGACACCACATGTCCCTTGTCTATCAACGGTTGGGATTCACTCCACTTTTTAGAACTTCGAGAGTCTTGTGGGTTTTGCAATTACGCTCCACTCCTTCCGGATAGCTGGATTTCTGGACTATCTCTGATCTATGGACACGTGTCTTCACGATCGGACGGTCCAGATTTTCTCCGGTTCTCGGAACTTCGGGAAACTGGTCTCCTTTGCACACACCACATGAAAACCTCCGAATACACGAAGTCCGAAGGACTTCAGGGGTTAACAGCCACACTACTTTCCCAGATATGATGACTGGGAAAGATCTACTCCTCCTCGGACGAATCTAGTCCACTCGACCTCGAAAAATGAAAGGGTTCTTCCCTTTAATGATTTTGGTCTTTCTTTCTCCTGAGCTTTAACACTCAAATGATTTGGGTCTTCTACGCACACCTTGCACTCCTCTAAAAACTTGACACTTGAAGATTTCTAGAAAATATTCCGACGCACTCCTTGTGTTTGTTTCCTGTAGACTCTTCAACACTTGACTAAGTGGCAGCCCTATGCATGCCTTGCAAGGGTCTTCTCGAGCTCCTATACTCAGATGATTATATGTGCACTCATTGCACTCACCCTGCACAATTTCACGTTATCTCTTCTGAGCTTCTAAGTTTGAAAACGACTCTGCCTTCGCACTCCTTGCATGGTTACTATGCACTCCTTGCACCAGTGCTTCAGAAGAGAAACAATTGAAACTTACAAAACACTACAGGTTCATTCGATTGACCATAAAATGCATACATAGGTATATAAAACACAGAAATCAAATAACATGACATTACCCAATTAACTCATAAGCAAACATGTACAAACTCAAAGTTTGAAATCAATCCTCCTCTATTGTATTCCTTCAACAAAGCATTCTTACAAAGGGTTCTTGCAGCTCTCAACTTCTCCTTGAAAAACGATTCTCAATAAACTTCAACAGCAAAATACAATTGTCTTCAACAGCCTCATTTAGGCATAGATTACATATATTTATACACTGAGGGACTTCTCAAGCCTTCCTACCGACTACGCTAGTGCTTTCATATCATAATCAAAGCATTCTACCACTAAGGCTTATTACAATAAATGGAATTTACAACCCAGATACGAGTCACTGCTCAATATCTGTATAATCCTACAACTAATTAAGAAAATTACAATCTTTGACGGCCTCATGTAATGGCTCAAGCCTCAAGACATTGAAAGCTCTTTTAGTTACAATATTTTCAAAATATCAAATTGATGCACTCTCCTTGGGTCTCAAAACAATTTGAACATGCACGCTTTATGTTGAGTTGTTCTCCACTTGGTTTGATGAACGTTGTTGACGATGTTCCTGCATCAGTGGGTCAGAGGAGGTAAGGTCTCCAGGGATATTCATCTTGGCGCGGATCATGCTAATGAAGGATGCAAGCTGGGTAGAGAGGTCCTATTTCATGGTTTCCATTTTTTCATCTATGGAGGAATGCATGTTTTTATTGATGGTGGCAATATTGGCACTGAGCTGTCACACTTCTTGCTGGGTCTCTGTGAAAGCAGAGGACAAGGAATCGAAGTGGGATTCCAAGTCTTAGCTACGGGTGTGGGCCATGATGAAGGGGAAAAATGGAAAGGGACGGGTGGGACCATGCAGAAAAGGGGTTATGGGTGAAGGGTATCACGACGATCAGGGCGACGAGGGGAATCCAATGCGGTAAGGCCCAAATTAGGGGGTCGAAAGGGGTTCAGGCCCACGAGAATTTTTTTTTGTTGAAAGATGATAGGTATGACTTTGATTAGGGTGAAGAGAGGAATCCAATGGGATAGGGCTCAAATAATGGTGCTAGAAGAGTCCAAACTTTATTTTTTTTAATCCTGCAGAGTTATACTCCGAGCTAAAGAATACTGCAACGTTGAAATGCCCAAATTCTTAATAGGAAGAAATATGTAGTAATTTCACAACCAGAATGCAGGAGGTAAGTTTGCACGACAATAGATCTTGTCTATTCTATTTCCATCCCAAGGGTTAGGGTATTCAGGGTTTCTATAGACAAGGGTTTGCCATGTGTTATAGCTCTATGATATACATGCAGGGTCTAATAATAGTACTCGGCCCAATATATCAGAGCACCAACTAAGGAGGCTAGACTGTGCCCTTAGCCATACTACCTGACTACCCAGGTACTAGAGAGTATCTTCTCGAGTGTTTTTCTCGGTGGCACTATAACCATCAGGCGGTTGATCAATTTATCTATGGAGGACTTCAGGATATCTAGGTCGATCTGTATACATGTGTTGTCTGATGTGCTGCCACTCGAAGGGGTACCAACATGGGTTACAAGGGTGGTCAACAATGTGCACTTAAGTACCACTTGTAGTTCATGTGTGTATGCTTCCCCGACCGCAGATTTATGCGTTGAACGACAAATCTTTGTTGCTTTAAGATGTCAGAATACGTCTCTACCCTGACAAAATTAACCCACAATTTTCTGCCAAGGAAAGTGTTATGATTCCACTTGTAAGGTACAAGATCTATTATAATAGTTGAAAACAAAAATATTGCAGAGAATAACAACGAAACAACACAATAGATGAAACCACAACACCAAAATAATACCTTTATTGATAGAAAACAATGTTCACTTGCCTCTTCGAGGAGGCAACCTCTAGTAGAGCAATGCTCTATTACAATAATTCTCAAGACAAAACTTCTCATACCCTAGACTCCTATTTATACTAAATCTATCTACCAAAAGAACAATCTAGAGGAAGATCTTCTAGAAGCGGAAGCTTCTATTAGGTCTTCTTACATTTGACTTATTCTTCCTTATTACTAGGCCTTATTAATATTGGCCTTTATTACATGGAAAATATATTATTCTACCTACGTGAGGGGTTAGGGAGGTTAGGTTCCTGACTGGGTGCAAATGAGACAAGAACCAACCCCCCATCCATGTATATTGCTCTTAGATATGGAGCGTTAATTACAAAAAACACTTTTATGACATATGCAATCTATTTCTAGCCCATCTACACTCCATTCTGTTTGGTTTCTCTAGACACAGAATCTCCTTCGAAGCCAGGAATGGGATGAAAGGAGTAGTTGATTGGTTTCTCTATAAATATTATTCATATATCAAGGTTTATGGGACCACTTGAGCCCCACACCTTTTGCCATACTTCGTCCCATACCATTTGTTGATGAGGGAAATTGCATACCAAACCATGGATTCAAGGGTCACTGCACTATTGCAAATCAAGAGCAGAAAACTTAGGTTAGTCTTCCCTATCCACATCGAAAGCTACACTATTTCCAACAACCAACATGCAAGGAAAGAAGCGAAGACCCTGCAAGAGTTAATCCTATGCCTAGGAGAGCCCAAAGGCCATGATCCTCACGAGCTGCCAATCAACCATGTCAGGTCTATTGGTCTCACCCATTCCAATATCCATGTGGTTGATTTTGAAGACAATAAATTTAAGGGAATACTCTCTTATTATGAAGTCCTACATCAGTTGCCCCATGACGTTGCCAAGCAAGAGCTTGAACATGAACACGAAGAGATCAAGAGGGCAAATCTAAACCAGTTACAGAGGTTACTTCAGCAAGAACAAGACACTGACATCACCAAAGAGCAGGAGAAAACCAAGAAGGAAGAAAAGCTAGAGAAAAAAAGGCTCCAAGTTGAGCAAGATTGTCAGAAAAGGCAAGTGGAGAAGGCAAACAACATAAAATAACATGAGTGCATGGTGCAACAGGCTACACTCCAAAAGAAGGAAGAAGAATAAGCCAAAAGGTTAGTTGATGAAGCATAAGATAAGAGATTAACTGATGAGGCAGAAGCCAAGAAGAAGGCGGATGAGCCATTGAAGCATAATTTAAGCCTGACCCCTAACACTCCATTGACACACAACCTTGGCATCGTAAATGTACCCTCACAAGAATACACTCCCATAAGTACCATTCTAGGAGATTCCTCCTTCTCCTCCCAAGCCCTGAATTTTGAAGGCTCTGTAGTAGCCATTGGAGACTACTACTTTGATAATAGGACAAGAAGTATCGATAAGAGATTGACCAAGAGGAAAAGAGGATAAGACACGAGGTCAAAATCATCTACAAGGGAGGGTATTAGAATGGAAAGTAGGGCCTGATCCTGAAGAAAACATGGTTCAAGCAACCTCTGCACTCAACGCTTTCGCAGGGCTAAATGCCTCATATGTCCTTGAGGTAACCAACGCCCTCAACACTATCAATAACAGAGCTGGAAGATGTAAAGGACAAACTCACCATAGATGTCCAGAAATCCACAGAAGTAGCTAAAAGTCTCAATACCGAAAAAATGAACAGATCCCTACAAGCTAAAAGAGACCAGATCATTGCACAATTCGAGAAAGGGATGAAAATCCAACGAGACACCCATAACAGAGAGTTAGAAGTGGAAAAATAGAAACTCAAGACAACCATAGAAAAGACCAGAGCATTAACATGTACTGTAGAATCTATCAAGGCACATGCATTAACATTGAGTGAAGAAATCGCAGCAGGAAAGAATGAACTCCTCAATCTGCTAAATAGCATACGGGTCGAGCAAGAAGAACAACTCAGGCTGCAAAGCACATTGGTAGAGAATCAAGAAAGGCATAAGGAAGCAGTCGAATCCTTAGAGGAAATGATCATTTGGTAGGATATGCACAAATCTCCACCTACTAAACTGCCAGTATATTCCAAGAGGGAAAAACTTAGATGCCAGATGCTCTTTGACACTTGCAGACCTCTCTTCAAGAATATATAGATCACCCAAAGGGCAACAACCGACACTTGCACGAAGCTATGGATTAGCGCAAACGATCTCGGGGAAGAGTTAGGGGTACGATCAATGCAATCCATTGATGAAACAACATCTGCCAGCACCATAATGGCTGAGGTGGAGGATCACAAGAAAGCTAGCCAGATGGACATTTAGAGTCTGTGTCAGTTTGAGGGAAAATCAATTGAATAACACATGTTGATACCCGCCCAACTCACCCACAAAATCCAATCCTTTGTCAAGAACACAACAAAGCAACTATACCAAGAAGTATCCATCAAAGTTTGCAGAGGAGAATCGGTATTGGAAATATTACAATCAAGCAAACTCAAGAGCATAATGAGAGATCATTCCCTCTGGAAAGAATATCAAGATCGACTACAGGAACATGGCAGCTCATGATTACAAATTTCATAATTCTGTCCAGATGTTACCTTCTTCAGTTATTGCAATCTCATTTTGAATTCAGAATATGAAGAGCCTCTTTTTGTAAAACAACCATGATTCCATGATTGCAAAGATAACAATTGTAAACAGTCACTCCTCACTATAAAAAGGGAAGAATGTCCATTTAAAAGGGATTTTGGTTTCAGAACGTAGCAAGACAATATTTCGACTGCAAGTTAATTTGAACTGAGAGACATTCTAATTGGAGATTATGGTGTTGATATGTATGAATGTGACTATTCTATTATGCATGTCTATTACTATAGTTTGTGAATATTGGTTTACAAATTACTTCTAAATTAATGTTTGCATTTTTTACAGTTACCATGATTTTAAGAATGAGTACAACGATAGCATGATACGGTTAACTAATCAATTTCTTGATTCTAACAAATTATGTTATTTAACTTTCATGTTACTTGTGTTATGAATTTCTTCTATATAAGCAATACATATATTTCATTGTATTCATCATTGTTAGTTTACTCTTGATCAAGACATGTTATCTTAGAATTAGTTAGACACTGCATCTTAGAATAATAATCATCCATATTAACTTAAAATCAGTTAGTTAATTTTTTTTTTTAATTCATCTGAGAACCTTCAGTTCTCCGATTCATATTTAGTCAGTATATTAGTTAGATCGGTAACCAGGCCAAAATCTGGTCATAAACATTATTCCAAACGAAAGTGGGTCTAGTTGGGACATGTCATCAAACGTTTTCCCTCATCTAATTGAGCGGGTCATTTTAGCTCGTCAACACCTAGTTCGATTCTGCAAAAGGATCCTCCCTCTCCACACAAATTTTCTGATGAACAACTCCAACTCATCTTTGAACTCTGACGCGACAATGTAGACCTAAAATTCTGACAAGAGGTGATGGAGAAAAAGCTGGACTAGCTGATGGACTCATGCTCTGCACATCTTGACCAATGGTGGGACCAGGAAAATCTTCTTCGAGCTATTATGATTTTGAAATGGCTAGAGACCTTTAAGAACACTTCTTCAGGAAGCCCCTCAGGCAATTGAATTTACTGTTGTCTAGGATTATGTCTCTTTTAGTTTTTGGTAGTTTTTTAGCTCATTACTGGTTTTTGTTTTTGGTTATTTCCGGTCCCAGAAGTTTTAGACTTAGTTCTAGTTTTATTCAAATACTCTCTTTCAAACAGTATGAACTGTTTTTTCAAACCTCAGTGGGTTGGTGCAAGGGTTGGTTTCCTTTGTTGGCAACTGTTACACTAATGCCCCTTAGACATGTAATTTTTCACTGTGGAAGGTAATGCGAAAAATCTAGCTTACAAAAAAAAAGATTTCATCCACAAAAAAAATATTTTATTTTAGAAGTTGTTTTTTATTTGTTTTCGGTGTTTTGTCGCATAGTGGCAACCATTCTCTTTAGGAAAAGTTTGGAGCCAGAAATGCCAAACAAATTTGTCCATCCTTTTATGCTTTCTAACAACCAAGGTTAATGTCATATCTAGGCATTCAGATTCTTGGTGCATATGGCAAGCTTTCTTAGTTAATATGTTAAGTTGTTTTGGAGGATTATTTGTGTTTGGTGCTTCTTTTTCCAGTTGTAATTTTGGTTTGTCTCATTGGATTTTGAAAATCCTTTTATTGATGCAAATGTTGAAGATTCAAATGCCAATTCTAAAGAATATGTTCATCCGTGCATACAAAAACACAAAGGTAAGAAGAGTTTGACAACCCTACAAGGTTTAAGGAAGGAATTCAATTACAACAAAATTCTCAAAAACCTCAAGAAATAATTTGTTGTAATGGGAATGTTGTTAGGATCCTAAACTTGGGTAGGCATTGTCACATGTATCTTTCAATCAGATATCATTGTTGGAAATGTTGTATTCTTACAATTGTTGTGATTCAACTATAGGGTGATCAACGTAAAAATGTTTCAAATTTCTTTATACATGTATTTTTCTTTGAAATATTGGATTAGTTATGATTAATAATA
>ML811961.1:63686-77167 GCA_009831015.1 Picea engelmannii
AAAGACCTTTGAGCACGTCCCATGTTTCCTTAGACGTGTCACAATTTCTGATGTGAGGAATAATCTTATCTTGCACAGACATTCGCAATGTAACCTTTGCTCTGGCTTCCCTCTTATTCCAATCTGCAAGTAATGCAGGATCTATAGGCTTCAGCTCAGTGCCCTTCACAATCATCCAACCACCAAGTAATTCAAGAACAGTCTGCAACTTGAATTTCCAATTGACGTAGTTCTCTCCATTCAATTTGGAATCCTCATTGATATATGTATCAGCCAAATGATGTTGGGCGGTGGCCATTTCACCTGATCTCTGAGGGTGAATACAAAATTAATCAGCAAAAAAAATTTCAGAGAGAAAAAAAAAATTGATGGCACACATTTGATCAGGGAGAATCAATCGGCAGCGGCAGCAACAGCAGTGCAACCTCCCTTTGGTGCACGGATCGTCTTTGTGGTGCACGGCAGCGACTCTTTCAACCTCCAGCAGCAACGATCTGCCTCTTTCTCAGAAGCCGCGACGCTCCTCCTCACGCAGCAGCAATCCACGATCTGCTCACACACTTAAAAAAATTCGCAGACTCACAATGGAGAACCAGATGACAGTCGCTCACTTTAGCAACGCGGACTCCTCACAATCACGCGCAAAAAATTACAGACACCAACAGCAGCAAGATCTCTCCTCAGCTCCTCGGCTCTTTAGCGCGCGAACAGCAGCGTTATTTCGGAGCGGGCTCTTCTGGTCCTCGCGAGGCAGCTCAGTTCATGGACATCACACATGAACTCTTCTCGTTATTGGGGATTATTTATTTGGGCGATTATCTGCCCTTCTGGAGGTGGATCGATCCCTCTGCCTGCGAGAATCGAATGCATAAATTTACACGGCACCTCACAGTCGCGCGCAATCGCTCAACCGAGCTCTGATGACAGTCGTGGATTCACTTCACAGCAGTGCGGGCTCACTTCACGAGCGTAGACCTCTCCTCCAGCGCGTACTATTTCCTCCACGCACAGGGATCGAACGCTCTGATACCAAGTTAAATTAAAGACAGAGAGGGAAATGGAGCAGAGCACTCAAGGCTCGCTCTCTTCAGGGAATGGTGAAAACCAATTCAATTAACAAATGAAATCAGAGTACAATATATAGATGAGATGGTCTCAACAAAACCAAATCCTAGATCCATGAAGTGTGGATCTCAAACCTCTCCATGCTAAATATAATCAGAACACAACAACCCAATCCCTAGCAATCTGCCTATCATTTCTACATTATTCCAACAGTTTGATATAACAGTTTTATGTTCATAATTTTGTAATTTTATAAAATTTTAAATGTCATAATTGTTGGAAGTTTGATGTAACAGGTTTATGTCCAGATTTTGTAATTTTTTTTAATAAAATATAGTTGTACCTGTATTTATGTCATAAGTCTTTTATGGCAAGTTTATTTGATGATTAAGGATTGTCTTTTTATCCCCTGAAAGTTACATAAAATCATTGGTTAATATCTTTGTATAAGGTGCATTTTATCTTTTCGCTTTTCCAACTGAAAGTGTATTTATTTTAAAATATTTTTCAAACAGTGAAATGTGCATATATTGATTCGATTCACAGTAAATGTGGTTGGTCGGGGTTCAACATTTTATGTAATTTATATATTAATGTCAGCTGACACCAAAAAAATTTGCAACATTTTATTTAATTTATATCTTAATGTCAGCTGACATGCAGTAGGTTAAAGATTCCAAGAAATGAAGATTTTTTGTGGGGATATTTGCTTCAAATTGGTGGATTCATAAATTTAAGTGATTATTTATGTAAAATCCAAGTGTCCTGGGCGTAGCATGCTGAAACCTTTTCTGCAATCAAAAATGGATTATGAACAACAAAAAATAGTGTTTCCGATGAAAAATACCATTTCGTAGAACAACTAGCCAACGCCAAAAAAAAAATGCATAACAAACAAAATACGTAAACTAACAAACAACACTGTAAATAGAGATTGATTTGATTCATAGTAAATGTGGTTGTTGGGTGTTCAACATTTTATTTCATTTATATATTAATGTGAGCTGAGACAAAATTTGCATAACAAACGATAGACGGAAACTAACAAACAACACTGCAAAAAGAGATTGATTTGATTCATAGTAAATGTGGTTGTTCTGCGTTCAACATTTCATTTCATTTATATATTAACGCCACTTGAGACAAAATTTGCATAACAAACAAAAGACTGAAACTAACAAACAATAGCGCACATAAATACAATAGAGTACAATAGTCTATAAATCTGTGGTAACACATAATAGAAAATACGTTGTGATCTTGTGATCTTGCCTTCCACTATTTGCTTTTGTGTCCTTATTGGTATTGGCTTGTCATGAAGCCAATGCTATTCATACTGGTTAGAATGGCTACAGATTGATATTCCTCCAAAGTTCTCTTTCTCATGAGCCATCCAACATCTCACGTGGATCAAAACTGTATCAGGGTCATTATCTTTACACACCTGTTTTGGCACCATCTCCACAGGACTGCCCTGTTGACAAGGGTTTTCATGAGAGTGTGTGTGGCTGGATTAACATCTAAGAGCTGGGTTTATGGGTGGTTAATTTCCCTTTTATTAATATGTCAATAAGCTATTTTAATAGAGATTTTTTTATAATGAAAGGATTTGAATCCCATTCCTTCTTTTCATAAAATATGTGGAGAGATAAAATATATATATTCCCAAAAATCAAGTTGGCTTGAGTACTTTCCTTCTCATCAAAGAGTATGGTCACATAAGTCATAGAAACTTTGAATCTTTCTAAAAGGGTGGTAGAATTAGACAATGTCATTGCCTCGTTAGCTGCACCAATTAATGATATCTTTGTTAGCAAACCACCTCCATAGTGCACAAAATGTGAGGTTCCTTTCTATGATAGATCTCGTGATCCAAAAGTGTTTAACAATTGGATTCTCGATATAGAATCTTGGTTTGAGGATTCCATTTGCCAAATTGAAGCTCATAAGACTTGCCAATCTTTTGGTTGTGGATTTTGGGGTGAATCAAAATCCTAAAAACCCTAACGCACAAATAACATTCTGAGACTATAGCCCTAGCAGTCTATCTGATTGATTCGTACAACTACCCATTAAAATATTGTTGTTTGAAAATACAACACAGTGCCCAACGACCTTAACGTGTAGTAATTGTAATTCTAATTCCGATCTTCACGGGGTTGTGTGCACTCTAGAAGACCACAAACTTAGTTTTAAAAACTTTGTGTGTCTAGCCACGACCAGTCTTCTCCTACGGTGGCATGAAACCTACCTGTGGTTGGGGACGTGCTCTCCCACAATATTTAAAATATGTACTCAATTTTCACAAATCAAAACCTGCATGACTTGTTCCATTTAACTGATCTTGATTTTTTAAACAAATAGCATGCCATCTTCGAATAATTAAATCCTTCAGAAACTTTGACTTTGCATGGAAAAACAAACATCACGATTCACACTACACTGATTACATATATCACTAGAAAACACTGAAAGTTTTTCATCTGCTACACGTGATTCAGTATAATTATTTTAAATGATGAAATCACATTTAAAATAACCACGAGAAGAGACTCGATGTCGTGCAAATAACTTTAAATAAATTAAAAATGTGTTGGAAGAACAAGGAGAAATTCAAAATAGTTCATTTAATGATATGATGCTCTCCACTGTCCAACATAACTTTAATACCAACCAAATTAAGCTCGGCAGAATCGATCCACAATCACTGCATTACACAAAAAAGGACCCAAGCTTGAATAATTCTTTATCAATACAGAGGTGCTCTGTGAAGGAATCCCTTTCTCCTGGTGATGTAGGGTGGGATCACAGATTTCAGTGAACAAGACACCATCATCCCGCCACTACATCTATTGTTGTTGTTGCTGCACATTTTATTGGGCAACGGGTAAATGACGGGGACTGCAGTGCCACTAAAATTTTGAGCACTAATCACTGTAACTTGCTATGTTACATGTAGTGATAATCCTTTTGTCGCAATGTTTGTTGATAAGTGTAATTATTTTATGTAATTTTACAATAGCCTGTTATATTATGTCAAATTTCGGTTATACTTCTTTTATCTTGCATTAATTTATTTACTCGTTTTTATTGGTAAAGTTGAAGGGATAATTGTTCGGTTTTGTGAAATTATGTTAATGGTTTGCTAAAACTTCTCCAAAAGACGCCTATGAAAGTGGCTCTCTGAAGGCTTCCAGCGTGCAATCATTATTATGTGCCTTTTATCTATTTGTATTGTGCTTTCCTTATAGAACCGTACAATGTTCCAAAATTTAAGTTGCTCACAAAAACAGGAAAATGTAAAGCTAAATTTCTGATCGGAAAAGTATCTGAAGTCCATGTTTATGAATGTGTCTGCTTTCCTTTTCATTTTTCGACTTATCTTCATGTATGCAATGCTGACATAGTAAATTGTCCTTCACTATTCTAAAAACACGAGGATTTATCTTCGAGTTTTGGAATTGATATTGAAGAAGATGATGGGAGGAGGACTGCCATTTTGTATTCAGTGAGTTGAAACCTAATGCAGGCAAGGTGTGTGTTCCTACATCTCAGACTCACCCGCTCACAGGATCGTTCGATTTCACTCCTTCGTGAGCCGAATTAGCTCCTTGGATTCCCTTGGGAATCACTGCTGCAACAACCCGATCCACAGGTCCTTCTTCACCCTTCACGGCTTTTGCACCTAACCGCAGTTATCCCCGACTCTGTATCGGGGTTCGGGGTTTCACACTTCCTGTTGTTGAGAGTCACTGTCCTCTCGATTCCCCGATTTTCGATGAGTTCCTTTTCCTTTATGCGCTGGCCCTCCTGACTCAGCTCTCGCTTCATATGACCAATTTCATAAGACCGCAATCCTATACTCCCCTATCGGGGTTTGAGCTTCCAATTTCCCGATGAGCTCTCCTTTGCCCTTAGCCCCTCCTGGATAGGCTCTGGTCCATATGACCTGCCTCCGTGACCGTGGCCTTACCTCCCTTCGAGGCTACTCCTATCGGAGTTTCGGCGTTTGCGATGACACAATGCGCATGTTCCCGGGACTCGCGATATGCCGATTCCCGATTCTTCCTGGATGCCTGACACCTGTCCTATCTGAGATCCACGACTGTGGTCTCTTCTCGCAGTTTGAGGTTCAACAGGCCTCGCACCCTTAGTCTCAAGACTCCCGATATGTCGATGACACCTGGTCCTTCGACACTTGTCTTCCACTATCTCCCGCTGTGGCCCACACGACTCCTCCAGCTGTCGGGATATCGCTTCTCGCAACCCCGCGATCCCTGCACCCAAATCCCCGAGTCTTTTCTCGCAAGGTCCCGACACGCGATCCCACGTGCAGATCCAATGGTCCTCCTATGATCTGGATCCAACGGTTACCCTCCTTCTCGCGCCTTGCGTCCTCGTGACTTGGGATGACCAACTCTTGGGCCTCTACCCTACGAACTTCCGAGTTCGCGAGATCTCTTCGATCTCTGCCACGCGTCCTCTCCAGATGGACGGCTCCTGTCTTCTCGCCACTTCGCCGCTTCGTGACTTGGGGTACCCAATACTTGGGCTCTCAACCTGCGAACCCCCGAGTTAGCGAGATCATCCCGATCTCTGCCACCTGTCCTCCTCAGATGGACGGTCCCGATTTCTCCTCATGATTTCGTGACTTCAAGGGTCCTGAGTGCCTTGTCCCCAGGACTCGCGAAACTCCGATTGTCGATTTGCCGATGGCGATCTCCTGTCGGCCCTTTCCACGATGGCGTTGATCTCCTGCCACGCGTCCCCTAGAATGGACGGTCTCAATGTACCCTCGGGGTTTCGAGACTTCTGATGTCTCGATACTCTTGCTCTCGGAACTCCGATTTCCCGATCTGCGACTCTCGTCTGATTCCCGACACTTGTCCCTCAAATGGACGGCTCTGATTATGTCAGGGTTTTCAACCTAGATTTCCCCGATCTCGTGTCTCTGGGAATGCCGATTTCCCGATGCGCCAAACGCCGATGGCGCTTGATCTCCGCCACGTGTCTTCTATCAACGGACGGTCCAGATCCTCGTCGGAATTTCGTGGCAATTGATGCCCAGATTCTTATGACCTCGAGAATCCTAATTCTCCGATGGTCAATATCCCGATGACAACTCCTCGTGTCGGGACTTCTCTTCTTGCTCCCAAGGCTTATCTCCCTCGCAGCTTCTACAGATCTGACGGCTGTCGACGACCCTACACCAAATCCCACGGCTCAGACCTGTCTTCCTTCCCTGCGCTTCTCCTGAAGCTTAACCTCTGCACACCTTCTCCCGATCCAACGCTGACGGGATTTCTATCGTGAGACCCGACGGCTGTCGGTCTCCTCTTTCTGTAGGCTCCTCCTGAGCTTCCTCCTGGACGTAAATTCTTCAACGGTCCAGATCTCTTCCTTCCGTCGATCTGACGGTTGACGCTGCTCCTCCTGAGCTTCCTGTGCGCCCTCTTCCCAGACTTGGGAGAATTTCAATCCTTCAAAGGTCTCGGCCTTTGCCGTCTGTTTCCTCTGCGAGCTCCACAACCTTGAGCCTCGTTGTGCGTATACAACGCTGACCCTCCTGAGCTTTATCCCTTTGAATCCTCAAAGGATTCTTTGACTCCTACACTCCTTGCAGAGTCTTCAGATGCACATAGTGTGCTATCTCTTCTAAGCTTCTGCAACACTCAGACCCCTTGGGGGATTTTATCCTTCTCCTCCCTCAGATGGAGAATACTTAGATGCCCTTCTGGCTATCCTGCTCAAGCAACCTCTGGTTGAGTCCTCCTGGGTATTCAGCAACCCAGTGAAAGTTCCCTCAGTGGACCTTTCCTCAACTTCTAGAACTCAAAGAGTTCTTTTCTCCTTCTGTGCCTATCTGCACACTTCCTCGACGCCCTCCTGGCGGAGTATCTTCCCCACAGAATGTTCAACATTTCTGTCTTCTTGTGCACTTATGCACCTGCTCAATGCCCTCCTGGCAGAGCTCTACAAAATCCTCAGTGATTCTGGTCTCTTCGAACTCTCGACCGAGTTCTTCCTCCAGCACCTCGTGCTTACGCTCAATGCCCACCTGGCAGAGCTCCATAGAACTTACAGCAAAGTTTTGTCTACAACTGTGTTTCAGCTACACAGCCTTGCCTCCTGAGGTGTTCAGTGACCTCACAGGTCTTCTTCCTGAGTCGATGATTTCAGCCATGTGCCTCAGCACGTCTCCGTCTGAACCCGCAGTGTTCAGAAGTGCATCCTCTGTGCACGGCTCTCAGAACCCACAGTGTTCTGTCACACCCTCCTGGTGTGAAGCCTCAAAGACCTTCAACCTGAAATCAAACGAACTCCTGCAGAATGCATCAACATACCATACATTCACAACATACATAGAGAACACACACAGACATCCATATAACACAGAAATGTAGGAAAAACTGCTCTCTTATATTAACAATGGCAAATGCCTGTATTTTACAAAGGTGTTCTCGAGCTCTCCTCGGCTCTTCTCTTACAACCTCATCTATCTAACTCGTCTAACTCAAAATGAGATCTCAAAATCTCTTTTACCTGAGGTGCTCATCGAGTGCTTCCCTCCAGGTCTACCTACCCTATTAAATTACAATCAATGGGATGTCTAGTCCAGAATCGGACCTAGATCTCAGCCGATCACACATTAAATGCCTATCTTATCTACAACCTGCACAAAGGCATGGCTTCCATGGCTCACCAGCCTAACTCATTAAATTACATTCATTTCAAATTTAAAATGAGGTTGCGCCTCTCTTCAGCCTTTGAATGTGTGCGCGCTGACGTGGCTGGCTGATATGGAGCGATGCTCCTGCATCAAAACCCAACTCCACTGAATACAAAAGATGACATTTACCAAGTTCTGGAGGCAACAAACCTGTCAATTTGTTGGAAGAGAGATTGAGTTTTTGGAGATTAGAGAGTTGCCCCAGTTCTGGAGGAATGGTGACGCTCAGTCTATTCATGGACAGGTCAATGGAGCTCAAATTTTTGCTCTTCCCTTTCCAGGTGCAGTTTATTCCATTCTGCATACTCTAGATTCTTGCAATCATCTATTTAGAAAAAATAAGTCAAATATAGGTGACATGATGAATGCTTATCTGCAAGTTATAAATACATATTCTCTCTCTTTCAATATTCACAAAACATTGTCTCTCTCTATGTGATGTGATCATTGTAAAATACAACACACAGTGTAGTTTGCATTGTGTCTGCCAAAAATGTTGCTTCAACTAATCTTGTCTTGTACAATCTCTCATACCTTGTATCCCAAGGTCCTTTCTTTTCAAAGTACGGATTTGTGATAGAAGTAAAGAAGATAATTTAATATGTGGAATTCTAAATGGTGCATGCAAGTTTGGAATGAAATAAAGTGTCAAATCTGAAGTTGTGATGGTTTGTGACCTATGTGTTGATCTTTAAGACGGTGCGAAACTCGGAGACAACTAAGTTCTTTTTTATGATTTGAAATATGAATACACATCTTTGCTCAGTTTGGTGCAATCTTGCTTCAATCGATACATTTTATTCTCTTTCTCCCTGCCTCTTGATTGGATCCTTCATGGGTGAGTAAAACTTTTGAGGCTACCGAAGGGTTTCTTTGAAATAGAAACTGCCTAGAGTGATCAACAACATACATAACACACCTTTCTTTGATCTTTGTGCGGAGTACGTCGACCACATGCATGATGTAGCCCACGAGGACTTACTACATATTTTATTGATCGTTCTGGCACTCAGGTTGGAGCACAGGATAATGTTTATCACTTAATCTTTCTCTTATTCAAACTCTATGGTATATATAGTTTGTTTTCGATCTTTCTTTAAGAGTTTCTATACTTACCTCTTTGCTTTTGAATCTCCACCTTAAAATATAATATAAAAAAATCAAAAATATTATAAACTTGTTCATATTATTACATGAATAACATTAAACTTATTATATAATAATTTTTATAAATTTATTATATTAAATTTTATAAACTTATTATATATTAAATTTTATAAACTTATTATATATAAATTTTATATAAGAAAACACATAATATTATAACCTTATCGATATTATTACATTTATTATATAAAATTTTATAAACTTATTATATATTAAATTTTATAACACTATTATTATTATATAGTGAATTTTATAAACTTAATATATATTAAATTTTATAATATTATTATCTAAAATATAATTGTAATTATATATATGAAAAGAATATATAAACTTTTTATATATATAAAAATAAAGATTAACATATATAAATATGTTATTATATAAAAAACTATCATAAGATTTTATTTTTAAATATGTATGTTTGTAATATTAAATATTATATATTTTAAATACAAATATATAAATATTTATATATATGGAATAACAATATAAATTTTATAAATATAAAGTATATAAAAAATTAGAGGAAACCTATAAACTTGAAATATGTATTTAGAGACATGTATCAAAGGAAGATAGATGGTGTTTTAGGGGCTTTATGTAAGGTCTTCGCTTATGGATGGTAGTGGGCACACTGTTTAGGTGGGTAGAAAGGGTTGAGGTAAAAGGTTGCAATGTGATGATAGTGGGCACACTATTTAGGTGGGTAAAAATGATTTAGGTAAAAGGTTGCAATGTCAAACGCTCAATGAATTCCCTTATACAAGTTGAGACACTTTGGGGCCATGAGTCAAACATCATCCAAATAGTGAACCAACTAAGAGCATGAGCCAAACACTCAACTTCAAATACATTCATTCTAATTACAATATTTGTATAATCTCAATTAAAAACATTAATATGAAACATCCCTTAAAGCTTTTATAATCTCAATTAACAACATTAATATGAAACCTTCTTAATGAAACCTCCCTAGAATTACTTCGGCATTCCCATTCGCCAACTTAGGGGGTATGCTAGTTATTATTATGTTGAAGGCATACTTTAGGGACAGGTTTTCACCAAAACCTGTCAACTGGTTGACGGGTTTTGGAAAACCACCCTCATTATCTACCTATGCCTCCTTCAAAACCGCTCTCATCATTTTTTATCATTTTTTAAATAGTTAGTGAAATATTAAATACAATCTGTAAGTTCATTCTTTAAATGGTTAGTAAAGTATTGAATACAATCTCTCAGTGATGTATTGAATACACATGTACCGCACTGATAGATTGAAATAGATGAACCAAGGGTTTTTTTAGTGTTCTGTGGAGTGGCAAATGAGAACTGCATTTCACTTTTGCGCAGACTGTATTGCCCTGATCCCATAGATTCAAACGTCCTACGAGAGACCATTTTTAAAATAACAAACACATTAATATAACTTTGTTCATTTCTTGTAAATTCTTTCATGTTAATTTTAAATTGTAAAATACTGTTAATATATATTTTAATTTTTATAGATTCTTTCATGTTCCAGAATCCATGTTTATAACATTGTATCATGCACGGTATTCTTAAATATTTATAACATTGCATTCTATTGCGGTTTATGTCATTAAATGTTTTCTTTTAAAATTTAATATTTTTTATTTTTTATATGATTGAAATTCATATATCTTATATATTAGTAAATTAAATTGATAAAATTAAAATATTTATAAAACATTAAATTCCTTTAAAAATACAACTTTGGAATACAAGTTTTGGAACAACCTCTCTCTTATTCATTTTTTTAATAATTTTTTTTTTTTAAATTTAATATTATTTATATTATTAAAATTCATAAATAATAATAAATTAAAACAATAAAAACACATAATATGATAATACTAAAATTAAAATATTTATAAAACATTAAATTTTTACATTTAAAAAAACATACAAATTTTCATTTTTATTAAACAACCTCTTCCTTTGTTTTAATATAAAAATGATTAAGATCAAATTAAATTTAAAATATTTATAAAAAATTAAATTCATGCATTTAAAAAAAAAACATAAAAATCACATAATTTTTTTTCATTTTTATTAAAGAACCTCTTCCTTTGTTTTAATATAAAAATGATTAATGTAAAAATAAAATAATTTATAAAAAAATAAAATTTTAATTTTGTAAATCCAAAAATATTAACTTTCAAATAAATTTTTTATTCTTCATATAATAACTTTCCTTTATTTTAATATCAAATATTAATATTTTAAATTCCATTTAAATTAAATTTTAATATTATTTATATTATTAAAATTCATATAATAGTAAATTAAAAAAATAATAATACATAACATAATAATAATTATAATGATAAAATTAAAATTAAAATCTTTATAAAGCATTGAATTTGTGAAAAAAAAAATAACATAATAATAATTTATAAGTTTTTATTTTTATAGAAGAATCTCTTTCTCCATTTTAATATCTCTATTAATATTATTACTTTAAAAGAATCAAATCTCTCTAGATTAGAGTGCAAAACTTGAGAAAAGGTTAAAGGTTTGCATCTAGAAAAAATTTGATCCCTAACACTTGATAAATTATATATATATATATATATATATATATATATATATGGAGTCCACATAATTATTGATTTATTTATTATTATTGTTTTAATGTGTTATGTTACGTAAACATCTCCTTCACAATGAATTATAAAATGTCTATCCACTAAAAAAATGATTTATCTGAAAATAAAATGATTAAATATCAACTTTCAAATAAAAATTTTATTCTTCATATAATCCTTTATTTTAATATCAAATATTAATATTTTAAATGTGATTTAAATTAAATTTTAATATTATTTATATTATTAAAATTCATATAATAGTAAATTAAAGATAACACATAACATAATAATAATTATAATGATAAAATTAAAATTAAAATATTTATAAAGCATTGAATTTGTGAAAAAAATAACATAATAATAATTTACAAGTTTTCAGTTTTATAAAAGAATCTCTTCCTCTATTTTAATATCTCCATTAATATTATTAGTTTAGAGGGATCAAATCTCTTTAGGTGCAAACTTTTTTTAAAGTGCAAAATTTAAGAAAAGATTAAAGGTTTGCACCTAGAAAAATTTGATCCCTCATATATATATATATATGGAGTCCACCTAAATTTTTATTTATTTATTGTTATTATTTTAATGTGTTATGTTACATAAACATCTCCTCCATATTAGGTTGTAGTGTGACTATCCACGAAAAAATGATTTATATGAAAATAAAATGATTTATAAAATATTAAAATTTTACTTTTTTCAATCCAAAAATAATAACTTTCAAATAAAATTTTATTTTTCTTTAATATAAAAAAAATGATATTTTAATTGTGATTTAAAATTTGGTCATTTCTTCAACAAACAAATTATTATAGTATTTTTATTTGTTATATATATATAAAGGTGACAAAGCTTATCATAATTTAGTTGTCAATTAACATTGAGATTACTCATTATTAGCTACTATTCATCAATGCAAGTTGATGCATCAGGGTGATTTAAGCAAAACCACGTCATCTAAAAAGACTTCCTAACGAGGTAACCTTTCACTCTTGCTAGATGTCTTTGAATCTCAGAGGAAGACAATCTCTTAACCAATCAAAAGTAATTCTAGGTCATTGTTGTGGCTACCTCTAGTAGGGTCATGTGTTTTTTAGTACATCTAGCTTTAATTCTATACATGAGACCAGATATTGTGATTGTAGTTTAACCTCTTACCCAATTTAACATGTGATGCCTCATTTGCTCTATATAACTTATGTGATATTGACACTATGGTGGTAATCACTTTTTTTTAAATAAAATAAAAACAAATACATTGTATTGCCATGGGTAGATTTACATGAAAACAAACTTTTATCAACTTTTAATTTGTTTGGTGGTCTAAATTCATCCTCAATTCCATATGTACAAAATTGGGTCCATCTGTGGGTTTCTATTATAATTTATCCATCTCATTTTTATTTGGAAGCACAATAGATTCATGAGCATATATTATATGGATGCCATGCCACCATCTTGTTTAGGTTAACTTAAGTACTTGTATCTTTTGGTGCAGTCTTTTGGGTGTACAACCTTGTCAAATGATGAAAACTTTTGAGCAACACCCTAACCTTAATAATCATACATATGGTCAAGAACGAAGCAAATCAAATGCCACTTATTTTTTTCCAGGGAAAAAATTTGCTCAATTATATTGAAAACATATAATTTTTTTACATCTTTCTTTACTTCTCCAATGACCCATATCATGGCTATACTAAGAGATAAGAAAACAGTGCCAAAAATAAACTTACAATAGATAAGAGACTTGCAAAAGTATCTCGTGCCAAAATACAAAGGACTGAAAGAAACATGTCCATATCTAAATACCTAAATAAAAAGTAGATGCCAAGATAAACAAAGAACAATATTGTTCTCCATAATGTCTCCATATCTTAACCTAAGCATAAACCGAAATCATC